>SJYV01023421.1:1440068-1500877 GCA_006410875.1 Neotragus pygmaeus | reverse complement strand
ACCAGGCTCCTTGGTCCATGGGATTTTCCAGGCAAGAGTACTGGAGTGGGGTGCCATTGCCTTCTCCATTTCAGTCTACGTCTGTAAAATAGAAATAATAAGCAGTACTCTGTAGAGTTATTGTAAGGATTCAATGAGACCACATTCTTTCACAGGTACCCGCTGAAAAGAAAAGTCATTATCCTACGCCTTCCTGTCACTACCGATCTCAAAGAACTGACTCTTTGAGACTCTGTGGACTGTAGCCCACCAGCTCCTCTGTCCAGGGGATTTTCCAGGCAAGAATACTGGAGCGGGTTGCCATTGCCTTCTTCAGGGGAATCTTCTTGACCCAGGGACCAAACCCAAGTCTCTTGTGTCTCCTGCATTGCAGATGGATTCTTTACCCCTGGTGCCAAGTGGGAAACCCATACATCTCTAAGTAATGTAATTCAATAAACGTTTAAAAGTGAAAGTCTGTCAATTGTGTCCAACTCTTTGCAACCCCACGGACTATACAGTCCACGGAATTCTCCAGGCCAGTCTACTGGAGTGGGTAGCCTTTCCCTTCTCCAGAGGATCTTCCCCACCCAGGGAGAGAACCCAGGTCTCCCACATGGCAGCTGGAATCTTAACCAGCTGAGCCACAAGGGAAATCCAAACATTTAAAGGTTCTTTACAAAATTATATTCCCCAACATCTTACAAAGGGCCAGAAATCATCACCATGGTCATTTGGTTTCAGTGTCTTAAATAAATAAATTATTTGTTAAAATACAGCATTCCCAGGGGAGACATGACATGCTGTATCAACCTAGGCATTATACTCAGGTAAACATTTGAGAACATCTACCAGTTTTCTTGCATGTGAAATCCTATAGACAGAGGAGCCTGGCAGGCTACAGTCCAAGGGGTCACAAAAGAGTCAGACATGATTTAGGTACTAAACAACAACAACTATGTGTCAGGCACTGTGCTTCACTTGTGGCAATGGCCATCTGGACATCTTTTGAACTCTTCAGAGAAATGAAAAGTCTGATGATGGGACAAGTAAGGACATATTAGTAATTAGGAGGTTCTCTGCATGCTTCCCCCAAAACTGAAGCTCAAGATCCATAGATATTAGTCCCTCAGGGCAGTGGGCATAATGAGGTTTAGCTTTATCGCATTGGATGTCCTACTGCTGTGGATACAGCTCTCCACACCTCCAGGTTGTGAAGTGAAAGTCACTCAGTTTTGTCTGACTCTTTCAACAAAGACTGTAGACCCCATGGACTGTAGACCACCAGGCTGCTCCATCCATGGGATTTTCCAGGCAAGAATACTGGAGTGGGTTGCCACTTTCTTCTCCAGGGTATCTCCCCAACCCAGAGNTCAGTTCTGGCATTAAAGTGAAAGTGAAGTCGCTCAGTCGTGTCTGACTCTTTGCGACCCCATGGACTGTAGCCCACCAGGCTCCTCCTTCCATGGGATTCTCCAGGCAAGAATACTGGAATGGGCATCAGTTTCTGGCATATAGTACACTAAATATATTTTATTTGCTTACTTGCTTAAGAGACTGATTGAATAAGTAAACGTGTACCCCTGAAGAATCTTATTACAGTGAGTAAGGTCTTCTATTTTGTTTCTCCTGTTATTATTAAACTTTCTTCTATCTGTACTGCTAAGTGCTGCTAAAGAAATTAACACTACATGGTATAATTATATTGTTTTCTATCCTCCATGCTTCTAAGCCCCCCATTTATTTATTTTGTTACATAGTTAAAACCTTCTTAATGTTAGAATTTAAACAGATTTATATAATGACTTTAAAAGAGATGCTTATGGTTTTTGCTATTATTATGTTTAAAATCTCATCTTTTACTTTATTTGGGCACTATTGTTATTGTTGTTTAGTCACTAAGTCGTGTCTGACTCTTTTGCAACCCCATGAATTATTGCATGCCAGGCTTCTCTGTCCATGGGATTTTCCAGGCAGACATACTGGAGTGGGTTGCCATTCCCTTCCCCAGGGGATCTTCCCAACCCAGAGATCAAACCTGTGTCTCCTGCACTGTAGGCAGATTCTTTACCACTGAGCCACCAGGGAAGCCTTTAGGCACCATTGCCTCTTGCTAATTATAATAAATATGTAGAGATAGTTAACCTTTTAACACTTCTAATTTGATATATTTGGATACTGTTACTAGAAGCTGACTCATGGGGTGAGGATTTGGCGTGTTTCACTAGTTGTTTCCAAGCGAAATCTTATTCACTTCTTACTTTGGAAATTTCATTCAGACTGTGTTGAGAGTTTAGCCTTTTCCAGGCATACATATCCTAGGTAGGAATATGAAGAGAGCAATCACAGCTGCTTATCTGAAGGAAATTACAATGTTGAAGGAAGATAAGATTGTTGTACAGAGAACTGTAACATAAAAGATAGGGGAAATACACAAAGTGCTGTGGGAATATAGAAAAGAAACTTATTTCCAAAAAGAAGACCTAAAGAAAGCTTCCTGGTAGAAGGGAGCTTTCAAACTTTACTTTGAAAATGAAGTACGATTTCAATAGGTAAGGATTGGGGAAGGAAAGTGGTGACGAGCTGAGGTATGAAAGTACAGGATGCATGGAGAAAACAAAAGTGAAGCAGGCAGTTTCCAGGGCACAGGGAGGGTGGGTTGATACTTCTGGAGGATGCTGAAAACTGGAAAGATAAGTTATAGTCCTAGTTAAGAAGCCCTTGAATGCATCACCAACAATCAAGGCTCACATGAGACTGAACATATTGATGACCTTCTTTCCATCTGCTATTATCTACCCACAGCAGCGTATTAGGTTCCCCTTATCTTTTATACTCTACATTTGCAAAGAAATTGCCATGATATCACTTCTGTTTGCCGACCTTCTCTAGCCACTTTGAAATCATGCCTTTCCCCCCACCTTACTCAGTCTTTTGGCTCAATGTTCTGCTATTTGAACTTTAGCCACTCGTTTTTGCTGTTGTTGCTTCTCTGGGGGGCACTGCTATTAGAAACTAACTGATATGGGGTATAAATTGTTCGGTAATTATACTTACTGTAATAGAGGATGCGTAGCAAAACCTTCTAGCTTTCTACCTGTCCTGAGATTTAGATACTATAAACCCCCCTAATATCTGTTGGTCATATTAATTATACACACAGAGGGATGTTCTCTTGGGAACATCTTGCTACTGCTTTTACTCATTATTCGTTTTAAACTCAAAAGATTCAGATTTTACCCACTTTTGAGGATATGGGGTGCACACCGTGTGAGACATATGTTGCAATTCTTTTCTTCCAGTTGTGACTTGCTGCTTTCTTCATCATAAATTTTTAAAACAGTTTTATTCAGACATAATTTGTATACCATAAACTCACCATTTCAAGGGTCCAGTTCAATGAATTTTTGTTTACGGAGTTGTACTACAATCACCACACCTTAATTTTAGAGTATTTCTATTAACCTAAAAAGAAATTTTTTTTTTTTTTCCTTTCTTTTTCTGCCTGCACCACCCAGGCTGTGGAATCTTAGTTCCCAGACTCATTCTCTCTGCATTGGAAAGGTGGAGCCTTAACCGCTGGACCTCCTGGAAAGTCCAGAGAAATCTTCTAATTACAGCTATTCCTTATTTCCAGTCTCGGTCTAGACAATGATTAATCTACTCCTTTTATATTTCTGAATTTGGACATTTTATGTAGATGAGTTATACAATATGTGTTTTTTCTTATCTGGCCCTTTGCTTAGCGCGGTTTTGAAGTTCATCCACAAAATAACATTGTCAGTATTTCTTTTTTATTGTCAGAAGTTTTCCATTGTGTGTATAAACTTCATTCTCTTTATCCTTTCACCAGCTGATGGACATTTGAGTTACTTCCACTTTTTGGCTTATGTGAATAATACTGCTGTGAACACTAGTGTACAAGTTTTTGTGTGGATATGTTTTCATATACTTTTGGTAGATTCCTAAGAGTAGGATTGCTGGGTGGCCTGATATATTTGTGTTTAGCCTTATAAGAACGTACCAACATGCTCCAGTTTACATTGTCATAGTTGGTCAGTGACTCAGGCATGTCCATCTCTTTGCGACCTCATGGACTGCAGCACATCAGGATTCTCTGTCCTTCACCATCTCCTGGAGCTTGCTCAAACTTGTGTCCATTGAGTCGGTGATGCCATCCCACCATCTCATCCTCTGTCATCCCTTTCTCCTTCTGCCTTCCATCTTTCCCAGCATCAGGGTCTTTTCCAGTGAGTTGGCTCTTTATATCATGTGGTCAAAAGTATTGGAGCTTCAGCTTCAGCTTACATAGCCTCCAGGAACGTATGAAGCCCAATCTTCTCTGCATCCTAATCAACACTTGTTATTGTCTCTCTTTTTTGATTTAGTCATTTTAGTGGGAAGATGGCATTATTATGGTTTTGAGTTGCATTTCCCTCCGTCTAGTCAAGGCTATGGTTTTTCCTGTGGTCATGTATGGATGTGAAAGCTGGACTGTGAAGAAGGCTGAGTGCTGAAGAATTGATGCCTTTGAACTGTGGTGTTGGAGAAGACTCTTGAGAGTCCCTTGGACTGCAAGGAGATCCAACCAGTCCATTCTGAAGGAGATCAGCCCTGGGATTTCTTTGGAAGGAATGATGCTAAAGCTGAAACTCCAGTACTTTGGCCACCTCATGAGAAGAGTTGACTCACTGGAAAAGACTCTGAAGCTGGGAGGGATTGGGGGCAGGAAGAGAAGGGGATGACAGAGGATGAGATGGCTGGATGGCATCACGGACTCGATGGACGTGAGTCAGAGTGAACTCCGGGAGATGGTGATGGACAGGGAGGCCCAGCGTGCTGTGATTCATGGGGTCGCAAATAGTCAGACATGACTGAGTGACTGAACTGAACTAAACTGAACAACTGACAGTACTTACAGATGTATTGGTAATGGGATATGAGATGAGAGAAGTCAAGGCAGTATCTCAGATATCAGCATTTAGCTGAGAGAAGGAAAATGTATCCACTTATATATTTTTGACAAGATTGCAAAAGGATTAAAGTTGGAGATAAGACCAGTAGGTCTTTGTGTACACAAAGTTACATATTTCAATAAAGTTTAATATAAAATATAGAATTAGTTATTATGACTGCAATGGAAATATAAAAGTTATTGGAAGCTCTAATACTAAATTATGATACTGAGAGAGAAAGGGAGAGAAGAGAAAGAAGAAAAGAAGGTACTAAACTAGTACAGCCACTGTGGAAAACAGTGTGGAGATTCCTTAAAAAATTGCAAATAGAACTGCCTTATGACCCAGCAATCCCACTGCTGGGCATACACACCAAGGAAACCAGAATTGAAAGAGACACATGTACCCCAATGTTCATTGCAGCACTGTTTATAATAGCCAGGACATGGAAACAACCTAGATGTCCATCAACAGATGAATGGATAAGCAAGCTGTGGCATATATACACAATGGAGTATTACTCTGCCATTAAAAAGAATAAATTTGAATCAGTTCTAATGAGATGGATGAAACTGGAGCCTATTATACAGAGTGAAGTAAGCCAGAAAGAAAAACACCAATANTGAAGAAGGCTGAGTGCTGAAGAATTGATGCCTTTGAACTGTGGTGTTGGAGAAGACTCTTGAGAGTCCCTTGGACTGCAAGGAGATCCAACCAGTCCATTCTGAAGGAGATCAGCCCTGGGATTTCTTTGGAAGGAATGATGCTAAAGCTGAAACTCCAGTACTTTGGCCACCTCATGAGAAGAGTTGACTCACTGGAAAAGACTCTGAAGCTGGGAGGGATTGGGGGCAGGAAGAGAAGGGGATGACAGAGGATGAGATGGCTGGATGGCATCACGGACTCGATGGACGTGAGTCAGAGTGAACTCCGGGAGATGGTGATGGACAGGGAGGCCTGGCGTGCTGCGATTCATGGGGTCACAAAGAGTCGGACACGACTGAGCGACTGAATTGAACTGAATGAATAACGATGTTGAAAATCTTTTTATGGTATTATTAACCATTTGTACATTTTCTATAGATAAATGTCTATTCAAATCCTTTGCTTATTTTTAAATTATTTATCTTTTTCTTATTGAGTTCTCAGTGTTTTATGAGGCTTCCCAGGTGACTCAGTGGTAAAGAATCCACCTGTCAATGTAGGAGATGCCAGAGACGCAAGTTTGATCCCTAGGTTGGGAAGATTCCCTGGAGGAGGAAATGACAACCCACTCCAGTATATTTGCCTGAAGAATTCAATGGACAGAGGAGCCTGGCAGGCTCCAGTCCATGGGGTTGTAAAGAGTCAGAAACAAGTGGTCAACTGGGAGCATAGAAGTGTTTTATACATAACCCAATACAAGTCCTCTATTAGATGTATGATTTGCAACATCTTTTCCCATTCTATGGGTTATTTTTTTCTTCTTTCTTCCTTTTTTTGTCTTTTCACTTTCTGAATGGTGTCTTATGAAGCACAAATCTCTTAAAATTTTTTTACAGAATTCAGTTTATCAATTTTTACTTTCATCTCTGGGCTTTCAGTGATCACTCAACCTTTTTGGAGACTTGCATCAGATTAATTTATGAAAACTCTATTTGTTATGTTTATGATGACATAACAAACTGAGGCTTTTATTACCTTATTTGTGAGGTGATCATGCCTGCTTCTCTGTGCAGCATTCATAGATCTACTGTCGATTTCCTGAAATTACATCAGTGAGTTAAATTTACCTTCCACTTTGGGGATTCACTGCCTACACAAGCTTCCTATTTTCCTTCCCACCATCCTGTCCTTACCCTTCAAGCAGTAAGGAATCTCTGTCCAAAGAGCTTCAGAACATCAATTTCCAGCTCCTGAAGGGTTCTGGGGCCACAGCAAGCACCCACAGGATATCTGGAGATGACCCATGTGTTGTTGAAAATGGACTATCCAAGCGTGCTCTCCTGGAGTCTGTCCAGGTCTACAGAACTCATGCATGCATACTCAGTCATGTTTGATGCTTTGTGATCCCATGGTCTATAGCCCGCCACCTTCTTTATCCTTGGGATTTCCCAGGCAAGAATACTGGGTTGGGTTGTCATGCCCTCCTCCAGGACATTTTCCTGATCCAGGGATTGAACTAGTATCTCCTGCACTGGCAGGCAGATTCCTAACTATTGAGCCACCAGGGAAGCCCAGAATTCTGAGTGGCAGAATGAAGTTATGAAAGAACTGGGACTAGGAGCCAAAAGACCCAGGTTCTAGTCCTGAATCTACTCGACCAAGTTACTTGAACTTTCTGTAGTTTAACTTCTTCACTTAGAAAGTGAGCTTTTGGATATCTAATGCTTCTTCTTCTTCTTTTTTTTTTTTAAATATAGCAGTGGTTCTCAGTAGGGGGAACAAATTGCCCAGAAGCATTCGCAAGACATCTTTGGTTACAAAAACTGAGGGGAGCATTACTGCATTTCTTGAGCAGAAGCACTGATATTGTTAAACATTCTATGATGCACATCCCAGCTACTACGACAAAGAATCACCCAGTCCAAATAGCAGGAGTGCCAAGCTTGAGAAGTCCTGTTTAGCATATCTGTTAGTTTTTATAATAGAAAATTCCCCTCTCTTGTTGTATATGAACACATCCTTTCTTCTAAAGCTCAGGTCCAGAGTGGAGCCTTCTTTGGCCATTTTAATTCATAATGATTATTTTTTCTTATTTTCAGAATTCCTATGCTACTTATTATTATGTCACTAATAAGTATAGTAAAACAAAAAATAAAATTATAATTGTAGACAATTTATATTTTTAAGCAATAAATATATATTTATGAAGCTAATTAATGTATTATAATCTATAATATATTTGCTTTTTATCATCAAATAATTCTGAAAGTGATGAAAATTTTTATCCCAGCTGATCTGCTTGAGATACTTGCAGCCTCCAGTACTGACTTCCCGGTGCTGGGCTTCCTTAGTGGCTCAGACGGTAAGGAATCTGCCTGCAATGCAGGAGACCTGGGTTTAATCTCTGGGTCGGGAAGATTCCCTGGAGAAGGGATAGGCTATCCACTCCAGTATTCTTGCCTGGAGAATCCTACAGACAGAGGAGTTTCATGGGCTACAGTCCATGGGGTTGCAAAGAGTCAGATGTGACTGAGCAAGTAACACTCCAGTACTGACAGCTAACAGTAATATGGAAGTTAAGAATTTTGCCAGTTTACATGTCAAGATCTTTTGCAGGCCCAGACCATTCCAGCCTCTTCAGTTCAGTTCAATTCAGTTGCTCAGTCGTGTCCGACTCTTTGCGACCCCATGAATCGCAGCACGCCAGGCTTCCCTGTCCATCACCAACTCCCGGAGTTCACTCAGATTCATGTCCATCAAGTCAGTGATGCCATCCAGCCATCTCATCCTCTGTCATTCCCTTCTCCTCCTGTCTCCAATCCCTCCCAGCATCAGGGTCTTTTCCAACGAGTCAACTCTTCGCATGAGGTGGCCAAAGTACTGGGGTTTCAGCTTTAGCATCATTCCTTCCAAAGAAATCCCAGGGCTGATCTCCTTCAGAATGGACTGGTTGGATCTCCTTGCAGTCCAAGGGGCCCAATTCAGGGAGGAGTGTCTCAGGAGGTTTCACTGAAGGAAGTCAAATCCCTGCTCAGGCTCTCTTAGGCACAGTCTGGCAGCTGCAGTAATAAAGGCAAGACCTGAATGGAAATTTCAATGCAGGGCTATTCTAAGGTACAAACAGGGTATTTGTTTTCTAAAATAAATTCCCTTGCACTTCCACAGTTTTCACATCTATCTATTTCTCCTTGATCTGTCAGATAGATCATGAATTATCGTTGCTAAAATTTGGACCTGCTTAAGCAACACAATCAGCAACTGGCTTAAGCAACACATCATTAGAGTCATGTTAAACAGCACCAGGTGCAGGACTGACCCCTTGAGGACCACCATTCAATATGCCCCCAAGGCTGACATTTAACCATTGATGTCTGCAGAGTAGAGCCCTCTGACCAATAGCACATCAATCAATAGTGTTCTTCCAGTTCCACATTCCCAGAATCTCTACTTCTCTTTAGAGCTGGCCCCATTTTCATTAGTTTTTGGATTGAACAGTTGGCTAAAATTTAAAGGCAACTGCAAATGATTTATAAAGAGTATAGACTCAGTTGCAATTAGGGACATCAATTGTCTAGTAAACATTAATAAAAACACAATGACTTTTCACTTTGCATTTTACTAGAATAGGTTACTAAAAGACTCTCTAATCTCCTTTTGTGGAACCTGCTTTTCCAAATTGACTTCCCTGAGCCTTAGTTTGACCATATGGACTAATGTGTGTGTGTGTGTGTGTGTGTGTGTGTGTGTGTGTGTGTGTGAGGGAGCAGGCAGAGGGGTTAATCTGCCCAATTAGCATTGGATTTTGCTTGGTGTTCTCTCTGTGGAATAACTACCAATTTTATAATTTTATAAAATAAATTCAGTCAGACTTTCTGCTTTATTCCTTTGTTTAATTGAAATGTGATAAAAGATTTTTAGGAGTTAAATAGATGTTTTTGTTAGTAAACTTTATTCTTCTAGAAGATTTAGATCTATAGAAAAAATCAAACAGAAAGTACAGAGAGTTGCTATACATGATCTGTACCCTCCCCTCCCTCCCCTCACTTTTGCCCTATTAACATCTTGCTTTGGTATGATTGGGCTTCCCAGGAGGCTCAGCAGTAAAGTATCTGCCTGCTAATTCAGGAGACGCAGGAGATGCAGGTTCAGTCCTTGGGTTGGGGAGTTCCTCTGAAAGAGGAAATGCCAACCCACTCCAGTATTCTTGCCTGGGAAATTCCATGGACAGAGGAGCTTGGTCAGCTATGGTCCATGGGATCATAAAGAGTGGGACATGACTGAGTGACTGAGCACACACATATGCACTGGTATGGTACATTTGTTACAATTGATGAGCTGATATAGGTACAGCAATATTAACTAAAGTCCATAGTTTACATTAGAGTTTACATTAGAGTTATTCTTAGTTTAGTATTGTTCTATGAGTTTTGCCAAATGCATAGTATTATGTAACCACCATTACAGTATCAGCATCGCTTCAGGGCCCTAATGAGCTCCACCTATGCTTGCATCCCTTTCTCTTCCTTGCCTCCCCTCACCTCCTGGCACCACTGTCTTTTTACTCTCTTCATAGTTTTGCCCTTGTTCATATAACAGGAATCATACAGTATGCAGCCTTTTCTGATTGGTTTCTTTCACTTAGAAATATGCGTTGTTTCTTCTTTTTGGGGGCTTGATACAGTATTTCTTATTTCTTTTTCAGAGTACTCTTCCATTGTAGAGATGTACTGCAATTGTTTATCCATTTATCTCTTGAAGAACATATTGTTTGCTTCCAATTTTTACAGCTGTAAATAGAGATGCTATTAAACCTTCTTGTGCAAATTTTGTGTGGACAAAGCTTTCATCTCACTTCAGTTAATAACTACATGTGCAGTTGCTGAATCATAGATAAGAATATATTTAGCTTTGCAAACACAAAAAAACCCAAACTGTTTTTCAAAGTGGCTGTACCGTTTCATATTCCCACCAGCAGTGAATAAGAGTTCCTCATGCTCCAGGTTTTCTCTAGCATTTGGTTTTGTTCCTGTTTTGGATTTTAGTCATTCTAATAAGTATGTAGAGGTATCTTGTTTTAATTTGCAGCTTTGTAATAATGGAATGATGCTAATCATCTTCTCATATGCTTACCTATTATTTATGTATTTTCTTTGAGGAAATGTCGATTCAGATCTTGTACCCACTTTTACTTTGGGTTGCTGTCTTTAGAACTCTGTGTGTTTTGGATACAAGCCTTTTATCAGATAGGTTTTTTGCAAGCATTGCTTCTCATCTGTATCTTTTTCTTTCATTCTCTTAACAGTGTCTTTTGCACAGCGGGAGTTTTTAATTTTAATAAAGTCTAACAGTAATACTTCTCTTTCATGGATAGTTTTGGCATTGTATCTAAAAACTTCTTAACAAATTCAAGGTCAACTAAATTTTCTCCTATACTATCTTCTAGAAGTGTTATTATTTTGCATCTTACATTTAGGTCTGTGATCAATTTTGAGTTAATTTTTGTGAAAGGTGTAAGGTCAGTTTTTCATTTTTTTTGCATTTGGATGTTCAGCATCATTTGTTGAAAATACCACCACTTCTCCTTTGATTTGCTTTTCTCTTTTATTAAAGATCAGTTGTCTGAATGAATCTGTGTGAATCTATTTCTTACTTCTATCTTCTGTTTCATTGACTTGTCTGTCCTCTCACCAATATTGTGTGTGCTCAGTTGCTCAGTGATGTCTGACTTTGTAACCCTTATTGACTGTAGCCTGCCAGACTCCTCTGGCCATGGGATTTTCCAGGCAAGAATCCTGGAGTGGGTTGCCATTTCCTGCTCCAGAGGATCTTCCCCATTCAGGGATCAAAGCCATGTCTCTTGCATCTCCTGCATTGGCAGGAGGATTCTTTACCACTGAGGCACCTTGTGAAGCCCCTTTCACCAATATCACCCTTTGTTAATTAGGGCAGTATCAGAATTGACTTTGTTCTTCTGTTTTAATGCTCTATTGTCTCTCTGGATCTTTCACCTCTTTGTATACACTTTAGAATCAGTTTGTGAATATCCACAATGTAACTTTCTGGAATTTGGGTTTTGATTGAATTGAATATATAGGTCAAGTTGAGAAGAACTGACATCTTAACAGTATTGTTTTCCCATCCATGAACATAGACTGTATTTCCATTTATCTTGAACTTCTTTGATTTTGTTCATCAGAATTTGTAGTTTTCTTTATATAGATCCTACGGATACTTTGTTAGATTTATAACCAGTTGTTTAATTTGCTTTGTGCTGATGTAAATAGTGTTGTTTTTAATTTCAAAATTCCATTGTTCACTGCTTCTAGGGAAGCAATTGAATTTGTGTATTAGCCTTATATCTTGCAATCTCACTCTAAGAGTTAGTTTCAGGAGTTTGTTGCTCTTTTAAAGTTTTTGGGATTTTCTACATAGTTAATCAAGCTATCTGTGAACAAAAGTGGTTTTATTTCTTCCTTCTCAACCTATACATCTAATATCTTTTCTTATTTTTCTAAGGAAAATCTTCCATTTCCTACCATTTAGTAAGACATTACCTGTAAGTTTTCTGTAAATATTCTTTGTCAAGTTGAGAAAGTTGTGCTTTATTTACAGTTTGCTGAGGTTTTTTTTTTTTTTTTTTCTGCATCCCTTTGCTTTTTCTGCTTCCCTTGATATGATTATATGTTTTTTCTTTTTTAAGCTGTTGATGGGGGTGGATTAAATTAATTGATTTTTGAGGGTTAAACTAGCTTTATATGACTGGAATAAATTCCAGTTGATCATGGTAAATAATTTTTTTCATACATTTTTGAATTTGATTTAACTGCATTTTCTTGAGGACTTTTGTGTCCGTATTTATGACAGATGCTGTAAGGTCTCTGAAAATAGTTTTCTATTTTAGTTCTGCCCAACATGGCATTCAAATGGATCACCAATTACCAATATAATAAATTTATAGAATTCTTTCCATTTTACAGTTTTTAAGTTATCCGAACCAAACTAGATGAAGAAAACCAGTTCTCAAAACTTTGACAAATACTGAAGATTTACCCCCAACATTATTGGGAGTTTGCTTTTATTTTAGATATAGTCTACTAATTATATAGAAGTAATTTTTGAAGTTTGGACTTCCCAGGTGGCACTTGTGGTAAAGAACCTGCCTGCCAATGCAGGAGATGCAAGAGATCTGGGTTCAACCACTGGGTCAGAAAGATCCCCTGGAGGAGGGCATGGCAAGCCACTCCAGCATTCTTGCCTGGAGAATCCCTATGGACAAAAGGAACCTCTCTGGTTACAGTCCTTAGGGTCACAAAGAGTCAGACACAACTGAAGTGACTTAGCACGGACACATGAATTTGTGAAGTTTAAGGTCATGGTTCTGATACAGATTTTTTTTTTTTTTCAGATTTATCAAAAGCTTAAGTAAATGTGGCTGAGGAAAAAACTGCAAAGACAAACCAAATTTATAGCACAATATTAAGATTAGAAGATTAGAATGATTTATATTTTTACTTATTAGTATTTTGAAAAATGGTTCACACAGTGGAGAGGATAAGTGACCCATAAAGTTTAAAGGTATAGCTCTATTAAGAAGGATCATGAATGTTTGATAGGACATGATTAAGACTTAAATTACTATATTTATATTTGACTTGTCTTGAGCAATGAGTATGTACATTATCATATTTGCAAATGGCATACCAAGGTAATTGGAAACTGGATATAACTCAAATGACTTATTTTTATATTATTCATCCTGTTGTTTATGTAAATGGCCTACCCTGTGTTTCTGGAGACCAATGTTAGTATCATTTAACAATTACATGGTTAAGAACCTGGCATAGTGATCACTGACTTCCCAGGAATCCGCCTGCTAAAGCAGGTGATGCAAGTTTGATCCCTGGGTCAGGAAAATCCACTGGAGGAGGAAATGGCAGTCCAATCCAGCATTCTTGCCTGGAAAATCCCATGGACAGAGGAGCCTGTAAGCCACAGTCCATGGAGTCGCAAAAGTCTGATACAACTTAGCACGCACTCATGATGATCACCATTCCCAGACTTATTTGAAATACTCATATGCAGAATAAAAATTCCACAATCTGATTGTACTCTACCTTGTTAGTCCTTAATAATAATGGTTAGTAAGGTTAATACAGTGCTTTAGTGTGCCAGATGCTAATGTGTCACAGGCATCAAATCTTTAAATTACTACAATAACCTCATGTGACAGGTCCTTTCCTCTACTTTATCCATGAGGTACCTGAAGCACAGAGAACTTCCATAATGTATACAGTGTAGTCACCCAGCTGGTGCCACCAAGACTTCGACCCAGCTGAGACGAATTTAGAAGTTTCCTATATCTATTCTGCTATGCCGCGTGGCGCATGCTAAGTCGCTTAGTCGTGTCTGATTCTTTGCAACTTTATGGACTGTGGCCTGTCAGGCTCCTCTGTCCATGGGATTCTCCAGGCAGAAATACTGGAGTGGGTTGCTGTGCCTTCCTCCAGGGGATCTTCCTGACCCAGAGGTTGAACTTATGTCTCCTGTGGCTCCTGCATTGTAGGCAGATTCTTTACCACTGGGCCACCAGAGTAGGGAGGTCCCTACTCTGCTATAGTGACTTTCAATTAGAGAAGAAACGAAAATAAGCAAATGCTTTAATCTCTCTTTAAACAAGTTTTACTTTTCATCTGTTGGAATTTTGTAGACATTTTGGAAAGAATACAGAAAGAAAATAATTTTTATGTATATCCTGTTTAAGTAATCTTTATATTTCTTTATTAATTTGAAGAAATTAATTTAATTAACTTCATTAACTTAATGTAACCTAATTTAATGATATAACTCCTCAAAGGTGATATATTAATTCTCTTAATTGAGAAATCTAGGAATAGTTCTGACTTCAGGCACAGCTGGATCCAGGCGACACACATCCTATTCTTAGGTTGATCTCTTTCTACATCCCTGAGAAACATTTTCTTCATGGGGTGGGCCAGATGGCCTCCAGTGGTTACCTCTAGCAGCTTAACAACTCCAGTGGAATAGTAGATTATGTTTCTATTAATAGAGTAATATTTTCATCAGAGCTCAAGAATTAATCTCCTGGTTTTGCTCAGATCTATTTAATTTTGACACCTCCTGGATGGGTCTCTATGCCACTATAAGTTGTAGCAACTTTTAGAACTTTGGCCTCTGATGTTTACTCTTAAATGAGGAGGTAAATTATCACCTTTGTCCACATTTTACACTATCTAACTTCTGATGTAGAATTAAGTTAAAACACCTATATAGAGATGCTCATCCTGATTTAGCTCCCTGAATACTGCCCCACATGGTTCTGATTCTGAGGTGGGAGAGGAAGGAAAACCCCTCCTCAGAGTGGGAAAAGATGAACTATTAATAGACGTGAGTAAAGTCATTAACCTGGATACAGACTCAACAAGGAAGGGCTGGCTATCTTACTATCTTCACATGAATTTCTCTGCCTGACAGCTTGGGCCTTCAGCAGGACTCCAATTCCTTGCTGACAGTGTCACGAGGGCCATGGTAAGCTCTCCGTGCAATAGGATGTTACTACCCTGTGAAGCTCCAGCATGCCCTGTTTGGTCTCCATGGGAATACCTGAGAGTTTGGCTCTCTCCTGGCCACGTGGATGGCCGAGGTATCCCCTGGGACTTATGAGTGTTCCAGGAAAGAGCAGAGAAGTGTCTTCAAGGGGGAGGTAAATGATTTTTGCAAAGATTCAAGGCGTCACCGGTGTCATGATCATTTCCCTCCCCATAGTTATTTTCTCACTCATCTGGCTGATTGGCAGGTGACATTTAGCAATGCAGCATCCTCTGTGAGTTGTCTAGAGTATTAGAGCTAGAGCTGGATTTCTGGTCCACAATAGGACGTATCCACTGGAACAATATTTTTTACAGTGATGCTTTTCCTGGTCCCCTTCCTGGTACTTTTCTGTATATATATGCACCCTGAGACTTTGCTCTAGGAGGATACCTTATGTAGACATTTCAAGATTAACAGCTATGGAGCACTCCCTTGCTTGGCCCTCTCCTCCTTCTCCAGTGTTAAGGTATGTATTTTGAGAGATATTTTGTTTATTGATTGATTTCAGCTTTAGGTTGACTGTAAAATTGAGAAGAAGATACAGAGATGTCCCGTACACTACTAGCCCCTACTTAATATTTCTTTAAGAACTATATTCCATGGCAAAATAGTCAGTAAGATTCATAGGTGTCTTTATCACAATACTTATACTCTGAAAAATATCAGAAGCCAAATAAATTAAGGTACATGCCTTGGATGTTAAAAATCTTGGTTTAAAATAAAATTTAAACATGTGAGTTGATACAAACTTTATGGTGGTAAGTAAATATTCATGGATTCAACCTTTTTATATAGTATTATCCCAAATTTAAATAAATATATTATGTGTATAATTAGAAAAATTGAAAAATACACCAAAATATTAATGGCTTTATTTTTTTTAATATGAGCACATAGATGATTTAGTTTCTTTTTTATATTTTCCTTATAAATTTTAAATTTTATAAAACAAGTAGGGATGACTTCTTGAGTGAGGACATCTTCAAAAGAGTTGTAAATATTACACAAAGCATGGGAAACAAGAATTGAGAAAAAGCATTGGATTTGACAACTAGAAGGTCGGTGATAGAATTGAATTTGATAGAATGAATTAAGGTAGACATGTCAGAAGATGTTGAAGGGTTCAGAGCTTGAGTGGGAGTAGAAATCAGAAAGCAGCAGCTTCTTCTGCCTTGCCTTCAATGTATGGAAGGAGAAAAATACCTCAAAACCACATCATCTTTTGAGAATTTACTAGATATCGCATTTGACTTTTCACATTATGCTGATAAAACAATTAAACATTATAATATCCATGCAGGCTGCCCTGGTGGTTCAATGGTAAAGAATCCAGTTGTAATGCAGGAGACTAGGGTTCAGTCCCTGGGCTGGAAAGATTCCCTGGAATGGCAACCTGCTGTAGTGTTCTTGCCTGGAGAATCCCATGGACAGAGGAGCTTGGTGGCCTACAGTCCATGAGGCTGCAAAGAGTAGGACAAGACTGAGCAACTGAGCACAGACAGGACAAGAAAACTGAGACTTGGAGAAAAACAAGGCACCTGCTACTAAGATCTGGGGACTTTCCATCATGGTCCACTGTCTCTTGAAGGATGATATGCAAAATCAAGGAAATATGTATTTTTGTTTTATTTTTTTTCAGCTAGTGAAGACCCATCTGAACAAGGAGGAAAGAATCATAGAGGCCTGTGCTCTACTAAGTATTTAATTTCCTTGACAGTAAGGCAGGGTGGCTAACATGACTTTGGACTCAAGCCAGCTTGAATCAAATTCTTGTTCCACGATATCCTCCCTTAAGGACTGGGCACAGAATTGAATGCCTCCAGCCTCAGTTTTCTCCTTTATCTAGTGGAGATAACAACATCTACCTGGGGGTTGCTGTGAAGATCGGAAGGATAATATAGGTAGAACCATTTAGCACAGTGTCTGACCCAGATTAACCTTCATACCTGGTTGGTGTAGCTGTCGAAATTCTCTTTGTTATAACATGATTGAGTTGCCCTCAATTTCTCTGAGGTGGTAGAGAGTGGGTCTTGACCCTGTGCTATATTTAGAAGCATTCTGTATTTAGGGCTTGCTTGTGGCATCCGGTCCCATCACTTCATGGGAAATAGATGAGGAAACAGTGGAAACAGTGTCAGACTTTATTTTTTGGGGCTCCAAAATCACTGCAGATGGTGACTGCAGCCATGAAATTAAAAGATGCTTACTCCTTGGAAGAAAAGTTATGACCAACCTAGATAGCATATTCAAAAGCAGAGACATTACTTTGCCAACTAAGGTCCATCTAGTCAAGGCTATGGTTTTCCCAGTGAACATGTATGGATGTGAGAGTTGGACTGTGAAGAAGGCTGAGTGCTTAAGAACTGATACTTTTGAACTGCGGTGTTGGAGAAGACTCTTGAGAGTCCCTTGGACTGCAGGGAGAGTCCATTCTGAAGGAGATCAGCCCTGGGATTTCTTTGGAAGGAATGATGCTAAAGCTGAAACTCCAGTACTTTGTCCACCTCATGCGAANTGGAGAAGACTCTTGAGAGTCCCTTGGACTGCAGGGAGAGTCCATTCTGAAGGAGATCAGCCCTGGGATTTCTTTGGAAGGAATGATGCTAAAGCTGAAACTCCAGTACTTTGTCCACCTCATGCGAAGAGTAGACTCACTGGAAAAGACTCTGATGCTGGGAGGGATTGGGGGCAGGAGGAGAAGGGGATGACCGAGAATGAGATGGCTGGATGGCATGACTGACTCGATGGACGTGAGTCTGAGTGAACTTTGGGAGCTGGTGATGAACAGGGAGGCCTGGCGTGCTGCAATTCATGGGGTCGCAAAGAGTCGGACACGACTGAGAGACTGAACTGAACTGAACTGTGTGCTGAGTCACTTCAGTCATGTCCAACTCTTTATGAACGTGTGGGCTGTATCCTGCCAGGCTCCTGTGTGCATGGGATTCTCTAGGCAATGATGCTGGAGTGAGTTGCCATGCTCTCCTCCGGGGGATCTTCCCAATCAAGGGATTGGACCTGTGTCTCCTGCATTGCAGGCGGATTCTTTACCACTGAGCCACCAGCAAAAACCCTGTGTATTTCAGTATGCAAAGACAAATAAAATTTTAGTCTCTGGCTAATTCATTCCCTTAGCAAACATCTGATAATACCAGTCAGGTAGGTGCCCAGTACGGTGCTAGGAAGTGGAGATGGAAGAATGGCTGAGACATGGGCCCTCTTCTCAGAAGCAAGTGGGAAGACATTTATGTACAGTGAATATGATAAACCAATTAATAACTGCCTGATAGAGATATGAGCTGAGCACTAAGAAAGCCTGTGGGAGGTAACAGTGCCTGGGGCTATTGCAAAAAGGCATTGGAGAGAAGGTGACATGTATCTGTATCTAATATAGATATACGTAAAGAATTGTTTTATTTATTTATTTATGGCTGCGTTGCAAGGCATGTGGGATCTTAGTTCTGCGACCAGGGATCCCCAGCAGTGGAAGTATGGAGTCCTAACCACTGGACTGCCAGGGAAGCCCCAAGAAGGTGATTTTATAGTAATAAAAAACAAATAACATCTTTTAGGGTCCAAGAAGTGTACTAATTTTTTTCATTTTTTATTCATTTGCACTACATTGTGTTATTCTGCCTCCTACATCAAGACCCTCAATGAGATGTTATGATAAAGCAAGTCCCCTCCTGTGCCACTCAGAACAAGTGAAGGCCCAGGGGCTTCCAGGTGTTTCTATGGAAAACCGTCCCTCACAGATGCTACCTGAAAAGGATCCCACAGTCCATTATATTTAAAAAATAAATTATGTTTTCGCGTCTTGAACTATTTCAATGCAAAGTGATATTTCACAGATTCTGAGAAGACTTCGAGATTTTTAAACTCAGATACCCAAATATTTTACTGAACTAGCAACTCCATTTTTTTTAAAGTAACAATTATAAATAAATTAAGGAATTGAGTTCTGTGGAATTGTGGGAATGCTCATTTAGGCAATGGTTTGCATTCTGAGCAAATGTCTGTGTTTTCTGAAATGCTCTTGTAGTAGAGAGAGCCCTGTAAGGAGGGATGGTCAGTGACTTCTGGTATATTTCAAGCTATTTCTAAGTGAAAATGGCCCAGCCTTGACATAGGTGGAGACGGTAGTAGAAGTTGGAAAATTGTGAAGCAGTATGAAGTGAGGACTAGAAAGTGGCAAAGCTGTGGAAGACTGTGTTGTGTAGAAGAAAGGCAACTTGATAAAAAATTAAGATGAAAAGCTCTGGTAAAATTTCAGGCTGATGATATGATGACAAAATGTTTAGAAATGTTAAGCATAATTATCATTATCCTCACATGAAATAATACCCTTAGTTTATATTCTTTTGTTTGATTTTACTTTATCTTAACCATTCCAAGTGAAAATCTCCTCAGTTATCTTTTTTTCCCCTGTTATCCCAATATTTTAAATTTGGTTTTGCAGTATGACCTTTCCATGAGTAAGCTTTCTGAAATCACTGGAAAAGTGCTTTAAACAGTTTACAGTATTTAATTGCATGATTGGTTTTCAGTGATATTGTGGTCATGACCTGAATTTTCTTATCAAGTATAATGAATCTTTTCTCATATCTGGTTAATTATTACAATTTGATGAATATCTGTTTAATGTAATGAAATTGAAGTGAGTCTAACACTTGTGCTTTCCTCCAGTAATACGATGCCAGTGGTTCTGGAAGATGGTTAAATGATAAAAAGACATATTCCAGGGGCATCCCTTTCTAGCCTGATCTCACCTCTTTTGCATAAGGGCTTTTAAGTTTTCTGAAAGTGAAAGTAAAGTGTTAAGTCGCTCGGTCGTGTCAGACTCTTTGTGACCCCATGGACTACATGTAGCCCTCCAGGCTCTTCTGTTCATAGAATTCTCCAGGCAAGAATGCTTGAGTGGGTTGGCCTTCCCTTTTCTAGGGAATCTTCCCGACCCAGGAATTGAACTGGGTCTCCTCTATCGCAATCAGATTCTTTACCACTTGAGCCACCAGGGAGTTTTCTAATTTTCATAAAATCAGAATTTCCCAGAGATGGCAAACAGTCTAGTTTTGAGTCACATTTTAACACTTTGGACAGTAGTTCAAAAAAAATCAGAAAAATCTGAAAGGCCACAGCAGAGGGAGACAGGGTTTGACAATGATCAGGTGCTGTCTGGTGTCCTTTGGTTTGGGACAAGCTTTCTGGGTTGCAGGAAGAGAATTCTCCAGCACTAATGAGTCATTCACCTCTCCAGGAGGGGAGAGGGCTAGAAACAGCAGGGTCCTGGTGTTCTGATCGGCTTTATTTTTCTCTCAAGGGTCAACTCACATTTTAGAAGGTACATCTTGCATCTCCCTTTCTTTTTCCTATACTACAGTAATGAAGAAAAAAAAATTAACCAGGGTTTACTTTTTAATTAAATGTAGTACCACTTAGGAAGATGTATGCTAATCTGAGGCCAAATCTGCCGCCCTCAGCTTTACAAGATGCTGGCCCCAGCAGAGGCTGTAAAGCTCTCGATAAGAGAGGTGAGGAGCAAGGTGCAGGTCCCTCAGCGATAACCTCCTGACTCCGACATTATAGGACTTTCTGCTGGAATTGAGTTCTACATCTTACTCGATGGGCTATTGTCACCGATGAGTAATGAACGCACCCAGCTCGGTCCCAGGGTACAGGAAGCAGGCCAGCCGGCCACGGGGTGGCCCAGCTGCTGGCAGCGGAGCTGAGGGCTGCAGGGGAGGCAGTTAAAGGCACAGAGACAGCGATGATGCCCTGGACCTGCGAGGGAGTAGCCTCGGGCCAGGGGCAGGGAGCATGGGCATTAATCACGGTGGTCCTCGGGCTACCGGGGGATGCAGCAAAAGCAGCTCTGACTCTAGAACAAAGGCAGAACGTCATGAAGAAGGTACCTCTGTCAGTTTGCAGCACTGGGCTTCAGAGAGTGAAATAAACAGCAGTTTCCATAACCGGCAACTGGAGGCGTGAGGCCTGATGAGACAGCCCATCTGGGGTCATCTGTTTTCATTCCTTCCAGTGCTCCTTGGTGAAGCTGAATTTATTTGGATGTCTGTTTTCCTTGCAGCCTTCAAAGGAGCTGATGTCAGTGGGCAAGGGACTTCTTTCTGAGAAACAGCACTGCTGGCTTGATGTGAACTCTTCATTCCTTTCTGGTTATAATTTAAAAAAATGACATTTGGGTAACTTCAGAGGTATAACAGATGGCATCATTAGCTATGATTTTAAAATCCTTCTGTGAAATGCCTTTAGATCTCATTCTTAAAATTACTATTGAATTGATTTATCAAAAAGATCTCTATTAAAAAGCAAGAAGAACCTGACCAGATGTCTGCAGTGAGTTCCGATGGTCCAATAGACTGTTTTCTCTCTTGAAGTTCCAAAGGAAAGAGAAGGAAAGAATACTTCTAGCCCAGAACAGAAAAATGTTAAAAGCACACATTGAAAATATGTGACCTATTACTCTGAACTTAACATATTCACAGCTTTCAGGAATGATGATTTAGAGAAAGTCGAACCAATTGATGTTTTCTTTGGTAGTTTTACGGCAATTGTGTTGCACTGAATTACAAGATAAGGTGATTTATTTATAATTATTTTTATTTAGAAAGATTTTTATAGTCTTCCCACAAGGCAAAATAATAGTTCTAATGCTTATTTTTAAAAAGGGAGCAAGTCAGAAATTCTTGGAGGAAAAGGAAGGAGAAGATGGAATTAAGTAATAAGGGGTATCATAAGTCGAGCACTAGTTCAAGTTGGGAAAAATAGGAGAGACAAAGTTTCTTGCCTTCACACCAAGAGCTCTGAGGGTGTCCAGCTTGAGGGACAGGAGCAGTGAACCTCTGACCAACCCATCACTTGGACCAGACAGTTGCCTGCATTCCCTTTTCTTTGAGATTATTAGATTGTGTTTGAGATATCTAGTGACCTGGGAAACCCAGGGGTAATTCAGTTCTCTCTGTTAACTTCTTTTTCTGTTTTTAGTAACTGTAGTAATCTCCACCTCTGCACCCCCAAATTCTATACTGATTAGAGATGCAGCATGTTAAGGACATCTAACTATTAATAGTTGTCAGACAGTCTGCTTTGCCAGTTGCTAATTGTTTGACCTTTAGCAAGTGGTTTTATTTGGGGGAGTAGCAGAAGCCTCATTTTTTTTTCTTTTCATCTGTAAAATTTGGATTTGGTAATGGAGTTTCATTGAGTCTTTGCTCATTTTCCTTAAATGCAATTAGACTACAAAATCTTCACTTGCTTCTACCTGTCTTTGAACAAAGGATTCAAAAATGCCAATGAAAGTTTCTATCATGAATTAAGATATGCTACCTATGCCAATAATAACAGTGTATGCTATATGGTGTATGGTATATAGTACATTAAATATGGGAAAATCTGAGGGTTTTAGATAATGATGTAGGGCATTTTAATAATTTCAAGATTAACACATCAATTACCATAAGTTATGGACCCTAGTTTGCAGGACTTTGCTGGGATTTCTTTTCTCAGCCTATCTGGGTGTTTCTGCCTCACTTCCTGACAGCAATTGAATCCTCACCCATCGTTGTAATGTAGTGACCTGAGTACAGAGCAGACTGTTTCTGTCAGAACTGTGGTTCAGTGAGTTAGCGTGTAGTCCATGCAAAAATAACCTAGGTTTTTGTGGGGTTACAGGACTCTCCTAATGATTGGTAATCATCTGGATAAATACATTTGGTTTCCATGGTCCTGAAAAATGGAAGAGTCTTAGCAAAGAACTCAGCTCTTCTTATTTCAGGGCTGTTAAGTGTTCCATCATTTAGAGTAAATCAGGGAGTTCTGTTTTGAGCCAGGAAAGAAGACTGAATGTGTACATCATGATTTGGAAAGTCAGTCTTAGTTAATCTTCAACCCACAGCAATACCCAGACAGGCTCAGGTCAGATGAGTGTTCATGAATTGCTTTTGTGAATGTATGAGTCTCTTGGATTCAGTCATCATCATATTAGTATTTTTTGCACTAAATTCTTAAATTTTACAAATGGCTGAATTAAAAATATACAATATGCATGAATTTCAAAAGGGGGATCCCATAAGTAGAAAACCCTAAGCATAAAACTTTGTGCATAATCTTAAAAGTCTAATTTAAAGATATCAACTATAGAGAATCTGGAAATGTTATTTAACTACAGAACTCATCAAATATATATACATATTTCCCCATGTTAAGATTTGCTTAGATCGTGTGCATTTTGAATCCTGCAGAAATATCAAGAAGTAAGCTTCATAGTGTATTAACAACTGATAATAGCAGATACAGGCTTCCTCGATGGTTCAGTGATAAAGAATCCACCTGTAATGCAGGATGCTTAGGAGACGTGGGTTCAATCCCCGGCCAGGAAGAGCCCCTGGAGGAGGAAATGGCAACAGACTCCAGTATTCTTGCCTGGAAAATCCCATGGACAGAGGAGCCTGGTGGGTTATAGTCCATGGGATGGAAAAGAGTTAGACACCACTGAGCAACTGAATGTGCACACGCATAGCAGTTATAATCATGGAAAACATGAGTAAGTGTTTATTCCTTGCTGCATAAAGGATAACTGGTAAGAAAAAATCTTCTGAAATGAAAATAATTCCAACACCTGTTCTTCTGAAATGGGGTTCTCTTTTTTTAGAGTTTGCTGTGGTCTGTGCCTTAACACGTTCTAATGCATTTGAATTGCTACTAAAAAGAAACTAAGTTCTTGTCAGAATTTAAAACACAAAGATCCATTTCTGCCTAACAGTCTTGTAGCTGTGCATTCCCTGAAGTGTATCCCATCTGCTTTGGGGAGCTCTCATTGCAATATGCAGTGATTGCAGGATAAGCACACCATTTTCCTGTCAATACTTTCCTATTAGCCTCCTGGATCCATACATCATCATCTTGCTGGCCTGCAGTTTGCTTATCTTTGTCTCTGAGGCTGCCTTTGATTTATCTAACACCCAAGCTAATGAGGCATGGAGCCCAGGGTGGCTCCAAGGATAATGCACTCCTGTATAAAAATGCTTAAGGAAGGATCAAGTGCTAATCCATCCTAGACTAAAAGGCCTAGCCCTTCAACAAACGTTGTATTTCTTAATCGCTAAACTAAGACTATAATAGCTCCCTTTAAGCTACTACCATTGGTAAACCTATACACACTAAATACATGTAATTTACCAAAAGAAATGAAAATTGGATTTTAATTTGTGCTTCCAAAAAAAAAAAAAAAAGCCAAAAAAATAGTTTCTGTTTTAGCAACAGTTATCACCATTATTTGACAGCACTCTTATGCAAAAATAAGTTAGCTTTAATATTTAATTTACCATAATAGTTTTATATTCCCTCTCTGGGACCTATGTTTTTCTGAAGACAAAAATAACAGAAGCTACTATGTTACTGTGGCAAGGATGAATCAAGCCAGCTATTTCAATAATGGAGGTAATTACAAAGTGTACATATCTGAAATGTACCCAGTGGTTAGGGGTTATTTAATTAACATGAAAATTTCAATATTGGTAACAAGTGTATTAATATCACAAAAGCATTGTTAAAATGTATTTGAAAATAGTAATGATTTTCACTATTTTAGTTATACACATTTTGGTCTTAAAAACACTTTTTACTAATACATGGTTGATTCTACAGCATTGCAGCTATATATAGAACAGCATAAAAAAGCTAGAGACTATTAATTTGGTCAAATTAAATAACTAACTTAGAAACATAGGCACAAAATATTTGTCTTAAAAATAATGTCCAAATGGGATATCTATATTAATATATATACATAAAAAATACCCAAATATCTACTCTCTTTATTTTTCTTAAAGTATAAACTCAATGTGCAGAGATTTTCTTAAAATATTTTGCTCATTCTATTAATCACATGCAGGGAGAAGTAGGTTGTGAAAAATTCTTCCCGTTATAAATCTTTTGCCTGAATTAGGATGAAAACAATTCTGTTTAAAAGCAAATACAGAAGGAAGGAAGAGAGGGAGAGAGGGCAAGAAGATGTGAGAGAGGGGAAGAGAGAGAGGAGGGAAAAAAAGCCATCCTGCAACTCAATCGTGGTAAATGTCCCAGGAGAGGAAAGGTTCACTCCGAATCACGGTGCAATGAGAAAATCCTTCACCCATTGGTTCACTCTAAGCCCTGAGGACCTGACCAAGGTAATAAGTCCTTTTATTGGTCACTAACCAACATTATTGAGAACCGGGGTGGAATTTAATGATGTGACATTATTAGGAATTGTTATTCAGATGTAAATGATCTTCAGTTGGTTTATTTAAGTCACATAAAGAACCTAGTTTAGAATGAAAATTACTTATTGATTATTAGAGCAATTAACAGAATAAATTTTAGTGCTGCTATTAACATTTTCCTAAAGTCCAAAACTGTTGCTACTTAAACTCAGCAGAACACTTAATTGGTCTGGGACTCAAAGATTATCTTCTTTGGGGAGATTTATCATTAAAGGATTTTTTAAAAAAACCAAGAAACCAGTTGCCAAAATCCATTATAAAATATTTGAAGTGCTTCCATTTTGGCTTTTAGTAGGGGAGAAAAAAACCATGCCAGAATAAGATGGAGCTGCATAAACTTAATTGCTTGAGTAAAAGGATGAAATATTCCATTTTTGCTCTATTAAATAAAAAACAAAACCTTTGAGGTCAATTAAAGTGATATCTGTGTTGTAGATTTCTTATTTCCTTTCCTTTTGCTAATATCCTTCAGTCAGTCAGCACCATTCATCATTTATGGGGCTGACTTTCCTTAGTTATAATTTTTTCTCTTTCAGTTGTCTTCATTTTAAAAAGAGGATCACTTCTTAGAATATGGCCTTTGTCAGAACTGATCATTCTTTCTGTGATTTTCAAGAAGTAGCAATAGAGTATGTAGTTATATACACAAAGTTATATACATAAATTCAATACCCAAATCTTTAAAAGCTATTTGAATTATTTTGATGTCAAGGGTAAAAGTTCTTTTGATTTCTTAAAAAAATTTTTTTATTGCCACTAGCCTCATCCCAGTGTACCAGCCCATCCATGTCAGTGTACTGGATAATCTTCAAAGGGAATTTCTAAGAGGGCTAATCCATTAATTGATATCATATTCTGTATTCCTAAGAGCTATTACAGAAGCTTGAGTGAGAATGTGGGCTAAATTATTATATTGGTTTCTTGGTGCTGCCATAACAAAGTGATTCAGTTCAGTTCAGTCGCTCAGTCGTGTCCTACTCTTTGCGACCCCATGAATCGCAGCACTCCAGGCCTCCCTGTCCATCACCAACTCCCAGAGTTCACTCAGACTTGCTTCCATCGAGTCCGTGATGCCATCCAGCCATCTCATCCTCTGTCGTCCCCTTCTCCTCCTGCCCCCAATCCCTCCCAGCATCAGAGTCTTTTCCAGTGAGTCAACTCTTTGCATGAGTTGGCCAAAGTACTGGAGTTTCAGCTTTAACGTCATTCCTTCCAAAGAAATCCCAGGACTGATCTCCTTCAGAATGGACTGGTTGGATCTCCTTGCAGTCCAAGGGACTCTCAAGAGTCTTCTCCAACACCACAGTTCAAAAGTGATTAACACAATAGAAATGTATCTTTTTACAGTCTGGAGGTTAGACGTCCAAAATCAAAGTGTCAGCAGAGCTATGTTCCTTCTGACGATTCTACCCAAGAATTCTTTGTAGCTTCTACTACTACCTGCTAGTTTCTAGTAGCTTCTGTGAATCCTTGGCATTTCTTGTCTTATAGCTGCATCACTGCAGTCTCTATGTGTGCCTTCACATGACCTTCTCTGTGTGTTTCTGTGTCTTTATGTCCTCTCCGGTACTTATGTGAACACCAGGCATTGGATTCAGGGTCCACCCTATTCCAATATAGTGAAAATGAAAATGTTAGCTGCTCAGTCATGTTCAACTTTTTGCAACCCCATGGACTGTAGTCCACCAGGCTCCTCTGTTCATGGAATTCTCCAGGCAAGAAGACTGGAGTGGGTTGCCATTCCCTTTTCCAGGGGATCTTCCAGGTCTCCTGGAATCAAATCCAGGTCTCCTGCATTGCAGGCAGAATTTTTTACTGTCTGAGTCTCCAGGGAAGCTCCATTCCAGATGTAATCAAGTTAGGATGAGGTTATAAATATTCTAGTATAACCTCACCCTAACTTGATTACATCTACAAAAACTCTGAAAAGACTCTACTTCCCAATAAGTTCACATTCACAATTTTCAGAAATTAGGACTTGGTCCTTCCTTTTAGGGTTCATGATTCAATCCACTGCCATCATATAAATAATAATTTTCACATTCCACCTGCTTCACTAATAATGGCTACTCTTTTGTGAGTGCCTGGCATGTGCCAAACACACTATAAGCTTTTTCCAATTTGCACATTATAAAAACAAACTTTAGATACCTTAACCCAGATCACAAAGCTTGTGAGTGGTGGAGCCAGTATTTAAATTGAGGTCTGTCCTATGACACTTTTCCCTATGGGGTCTTCATGAATTAAATAAAACACAATGTACTTATACTTGGATTTGTAGTAGATTCAGTCTTTGCATAGAGATGTGTTAAATATGTTTGTAAATATTCAGATTAAAGAGGAGAAAATGACATTAAGTCAAAACCACAAATAAATGCCACACCTTTGAGTATACCCAGACCTCGGGCACCCTAAAAGATAACAAGTATCAGATGGAATAAGAAGTTTCCAGCCAATGTTCACTTTGGTTGTTCCAAAGGCACCATATGTTTTAAGAAAGATGTCTGTTAAAAGACATTCATATGGAAGATCAATGAAATTTTCTGAGAGATTGAAATAGCTGAAATAGCTGATAACTAAATACATCACTTTGGAGAAGTCTCATGGGGATAATTTTAGATGTGGGTACTTTATTTATAATAATACATGTATTTTATTCTCAAAGTGCTTTAGTGTAAAGTTTCTGACTCAACATTATGCTTGCTGAAGCTTTAAGTACTTATAGAAACAGAGCTTAATTCTATCTCCAAGTGAAAAAGGGAGAATGAGCTTTTAAAATTTCTTTTATTATTTCTTTATTATAAAATTGATAGAGACAATAAAATATTCTAATTAGATTTTGCATTTATTTGACTAGTATTAGTGGAGTAAGCATTCCAAAAAGTATATTTTTTGACAATTTGCACTGACATTTTTTTAGCCTATTTATGTCTTTTGCTCTTTGTGTGTATTGGACTTTTTTTTTTCTGATGGTTTACAAGAGCTCTTTCTGTATTAAGGATATTAACCATTTGTCTGACATACTTGTTGCTTAATATGTTTCCCTGCTCATTTATTTCTTTTAAACTTTGTTTATATTTCTTTTCTTCTAACTCCTTCTCCCCCTTTAAATTCTAAACATTAGTAAAGTTATTGCTTTCTTTCTTTACAGTTCTAAGATAATAGTTTACCTTAGAGTTCACAAGTTAAAAGTTATTTCATATCTCAATATTATTATTTTCCTAGTATTCGCATGAGTTTCATCCTCATAATTATATTTTACATTTTAATCTCTCATGCATGTGAAGATTTGCGACCCATGCTTCAAGTTTTTATTTTCATCAAATACCAGCAAGAAACCCTGTTCTCCTTACGGAAAGCAGCAACTATGATATGCCAGATCAGGAAAGTTGCTGCAGAATCACACTGAATCTCAGGTTATTCAGCCCCTGTCAAGTAATATGAGCTAAAACCCATATGCTGTGCAGTTGCTCTCCTCCTCCTTGTCTCAGTTTCAACATTATTGAACTGTAGAATACTGTGCTTGCCTCTACTTCAGAAGTTCTTACCCATCACATAATAACTGCTCTAAGATTGTGTCACCCTTTAGTTCAGAACACCAGACCACATGGAATACAAAGATCAGGGGAAATTACAAGTGAGCAGCAGAACCTCTCTGAGCCTATCTGCTCATGTATAAAGAGGCGATAACTATGATACTTGCAGGGTTGGTATGAGAAAATAAATGAAATAATTCATGTAAAGCAAGTAAGTGCTCTTAGAATGACTGTTAGTTTTATCAGTGTTAAAAATAGTTCTTCAAGTCTGATTAAAAATTTTCATTTGCCAAGTTTTCAATATCTGTTAAATTGGGATTTACTTTCCAATTGCAATTATTTGTACTAACTCTGCACCTATTGGAGGATTAATATAGACCACAAAGGCTATTCTTTAACCCATTGAAATGTGGATGCCTTTACAGTAACTATTAAGTATGGCATGATTAAGAAATTAAACTTTTAAAATATATTTTTAAGGGTACAGCTACTCAATTTTTATTCTAAACACTGTGGAATAATACTTAGGAAATGATCTGGAGATTTGAAAACATTCTCTAGGAATACTTAGGGCTTCCCTGGTAGCTCAGCTGGTAAAGAATCCACCTGCATGCAGTGCAGGAGACCTGGTTTTGATCCCTGGGTCGGGAAGATCCCCTGGAGAAGGGAATGGCAACCCACTCCAGTATTCTTGCCTGGAGAATCCCATGCACAGAGGAGCCTGGCAGGCTACAGTCCATGGGGTTGCAAGAGTCAAACATGACTGAGCAACTAAGCACAGCACAGCACAGGGATACTCAGGGGATTATTGATTCTTATTTATTCTTTGCATTACAATTTTGCAAAAGATATGTTCTAACACAGATGACATTACAGCTTCCACCTTATTCATTTTTATTTTTTCAAGAATTGAGTTGCATGATGGACCCAGGCTACTTCATGAGATTCTTAAAGATTAATAATAAAATAGACAAACCAGGTGGAGAATAAAAACTACTTCACTCGTTGGAGCATACACAAATTTCTTAATTTTAATGGAAACTTCATTTGAGTCAGCAAAAAATATACATGGGGCTTTGTTCTCTGAATCAGTCTAAGAACATTAGGTCAATAACAGACAATTGAGCAACTGTCACTCTCCTATAACTCTATCCATCAGAGGAAAAAAAAGGTGTAATTGCAAACTTGTATTACACTTATTTAGAGTTCTGAAACTATAGTCATTGTAAAATAACATGGTCAGTGGTGACCTGGGTTATTTGCTTATTTATCTTATTTAACAACAAGCTTCATTGGTTTTTTTCAATACTTCAGGATAAGATTGTCTTAAATCATGGGGGAATTTTTAAAAATTTGCTCAGAGCACCAGAGGAAACCTTAATTTCATGACTCTGAGTGTGTTTTAACCATTGAAGGTAGACTTGTTTCTTCTATACAATAAAGACAAGTGTGTCTTCAGATGATTTCTGAACTAATATTTTTCAGTCTACATAATACCCTATATTAGATAAAAATTGCTCCATGTTAACCATAAGCATTATTAATTAAAAACCACATGCTTAGTAATGTGTCTGTAGGGTTTGTCTTCCTGCCAGGAGAGGGACGAGTTCCTGGATAGAAGATGTCACAACGACTAAACTCATTCTGTGCTCTTTGCCAAAAGGTCAAGGAGTAAGGCAGCCAGTTGGCTGGAATTTAGCAACCAGTCAAATGGTTTGGTCCCTGCTGGATGTAAAGTAATGGACTGGGTGCCATGGGGGGTCCTCTGCTGAAGGAGAGGACACAACAAAGGGTTCAAAATTTAATGAGGAAAAAGGACCATTGAAAGTGGAAGTCAATGAAAATACAACAGAAATGATGAAGAAAGGATTATTTTTAGTAATTAAACATTCCAGTTAGGTACAATAAATAACAAAATTGATGTCATTAAAAATTCTTCTCTGGGCACGTTTTGGCATTAGGACTAAAATCTAGATTATTTTTGGTCATCTTTAATGGATGCTGCTGACTGCCTGCCCAGAAGCTGTTCCTCTTTCATCTAAATGGGATTTTCTGTTCGAGTCCTAACTGCTATCTCACCCTATAAGGAAGAGATTATCATTGGTGGCAATGATGTACTAGATTTTATATAGCATTTTTATTTGCTGCATGTATGATTCTTACATCACATGACCTCTCTGATAGCTGTCTGGTTTACCAAGTTCACTATCCATTGAAGAAAGTTCAGTATCTATACTTTGTAGCATTTGAGTTTACTCCACCACCTACATTAGTTGTAATTTAATTACCTTACATTTTCATTTTTTCATAGTTAAATAATAGGCAATCTCCATAAACTCTTTGGTGTTTTTTTCCATTTTATTTGCTTATTTACTTTTGGCCACACCATGCAGGCTTGAGGGATCTTAGTTCCTGACCAAGGATCAAACCCACACCCCCTACAGTGGAAGCACAGAATCCTAAGCACTGAGCCACCAGGGAAGTTCCTTTTTTTATGGATTTTTTTTAAAAAAATCAAAGTTACAGTACAATATGATGTTGTATAATTATATATTGCTTTTAATCTAATGGGAAGCCACATTCTTTCAATTCTAACACATAAAAAGAATTTTTTTTAATACTTTATTTTACTTTACAATACTCTATTGGCTTTGCCATACATCGACATGAATCGACCACAGGTGTACACGAGCTCCCAATCCTGAATCCCCCTCCCACCTCCCACCCCACAACGTCTCTCTGAATCCTCCCCGTGCACCAGCCCCAAGCATCCTGCATCCTGCATCGAACATAGACCAGCGCCTCATTTCTTACCTGATAGTATACATGCTTCAATGCCATTCTCCCAAATCATCCCACCCTCTCCCTCTCCCTCAGAGGCCAAAAGTCCGTTCTATATGTCTGTGTCTCTTTTGTTGTCTCACATACAGGGTCATCATTACTATCTTTCTAAATTCCATATATATGTGTCAGTATACTGTATTGGTGTTTTTCTTTCTGGCTTACTTCACTCTGTATAATAGGCTCCAGTTTTATATATCATGTACTTGATATAAATAGAAAATCTGGACTTCAGCTTATGGCTGATAAGATCCCCAAAATCTAAAAACACAATCCTTCAACCATTCTACTTAGCTTTTGCTTTTTTTTTTTTTTTTTTTTAATTTTTTTTTTAATTTATTTATTTTTAAATTTAACTTTACAATACTCTATTGGGTTTGCTTTGCTTTTTAACCAAAGTCTAGCATAGATCATGTTGATTCAAGGGGAAAAAAGTGAGCCCTGTAGCTATGCACCAGGCTAGACAAACTGCTTTAGCCCAAAGATGAGAAGGCAGCACCGGGCTCGTAGGCATACAGAACAGAAGCGCACGCACGTGAGTGCCCGTGTGCAGGAACCTTGCCCCTCCGGCAGTGATTCCAGCTACCAGCAGCGTACCTGCATGCCCAGCTGTTCGACCGTGTCTGACTCTTTGCAACCCCGTGGAGTGCAGCCCCTAAGGCTTCTCTGTCCACAGGATTATCCAGACAAGAATTTTGGATTATCCAGACCATTTCCTCTTCCAGGGGATCTTCTTGACCCAGGGATGGGACCTGCGTCTCCTGATGACAGGTGGATTCTTTACCATTTGAGCCCCCAGGGGAGCCCAGATACAAGAGTGGGTTCCTCTCCTCTGCTGGTTCTGTGACTTTCTCCCAGGCTGACCTTTTCTTTCTGAAAATTCAGTATCCATATTCCATATTTGTGCAGTATTGTAACCTGGAGGTCATTCATTTGTGCAAGGTCATGGCATAAACTGGCCCCTTCCAGCGCTTTCTAGCACTCTGTCCTCGCCTCGAGAATTCCCATACAGTGGTATTTACTATTGTACCACTTATTTGTTATCAAAGGCCCTCACACAATGGGGGTCAGAACTCATGTCCACCCTGGAACTCTGGCTCGTTGACCCCTAAACCCCTTAACTGACACAGTGAATACATGAATGAATGAGTGAGTACACAAAGAAATGCAAAGAAAATGAGGAGGCTGTGCTGACTTGGTTTCACCCAGATTTCTTCAGTTTATCCATGGGCGTTTGCTTGTCTATAGTTTATGAATTCAGATTGATTCCTGCTTCTGGTCAGTCTAGACAAAAAGGATAACGGGCAGAGAGAGGAAACTCTTTCTCAAGTGTAATTTCCAGTGGATGTGCTTTAGAATCATCAGAAGGGGATTGGATGCTATGGGGAGTGGCTTGGTAAAAAGCAGATTTCTGGGTTATGGCTCAGATTTCCTATTTCAGAATTTGAGGGATGGGAGATGCCATAGTGAAGTGAATCTGAACTCTCAGTGAGCTTCCCTACTGATTCTCACACTAAAATCTGAAGTCAATATGTTCTCTGACAAAAATGTAAGATTTGACCTTCCCTTTAATGAGTCCAGCCAATCTAGGGCACTGTCCATGGTGCCAGAGATGGTTTTATAGGTCATGTGCAGAAAAATCCAGAAATTACCAAAAGGGATCTCTTTTCACTGGGAGTTATCTGCTTCTGAACTAAATTGTAAACATTCTAATTCTTAACATCTAGGAAATTAGAAGGAAGATTTCTGGGTGAAACAAGCTTGAAGGGATAGAGACACTACTGCTCTGAATCTAGAGTGGTTTATGATTGGTAAGGATTTTTAGGACTAGAAAATAGGGCTGTGAGGTTAATAGAACTAGAATATTTGGGGGGAGTATTGGTAATTTTTTAATGGCTTATTTTATATTGGAATATAGCCATTTAACAATGTTTTGATAGTTACAGGTGGACCACAAAGGGACTCAGCTATACATGTATCCATTCTCCCCCAAATTCCCCTCTCATTCAGGCTGTCACATAACATTGAACAGAGTTCCCTGTGCTGTATACACACACACACACACACACACACACACACACACACACACACATTGTATTTATATATATGGGCTTCCCTGATGGCTCAGTCAGTAAAGAGTCTGCCTCCAATGCAGGAGACCTGAGTTTAATCCCTGGGTCAGGAAGATCCCCTGGAGAAGGAAATGGTAACCCACTCCAGTATTCTTGCCTGGAGAATCCCATGGACAGAGGAGCCTGGTGGGTGATGGCCCATAGGGTCGCAAAGAGTTAGACATGACTTAGTAACTAAACCACCACCACCACCGTACACATACACATATATTTGTTATTTGTTATTCAGTCGCTCAGTCATGTCTGATTCCTTGCAACCTCATGGACTGCAGCACACCAGGCTTCCTTGTCCTTCATTATCTCCTGAAATTTGCTCAAACTCATGTCCATTGGGATGATGATGCCATCCAACCATCTCATCCTCTGTCACCCCCTTCTCCTTCTGCCCTCAATCTTTCCCAGCAGCAGGGTCTTTTCCAATGAGTCAGCTCTTCACATCAGGTGGCCGAAATACTGGAGCTTCAGCTTCAGCATCAGTCCTTCCAATGAATATGCAGGGTTAATTTCCTTTAGGATTGACTGGTTGGATCTCCTTGCTGTCCAAAGGACTCTTTGTTATATATATATATATAAAGAAGAGAAGGCAATGGCAACCCACTCCAGTACTCTTGCCTGGAGAATCCCATGGATGGAGGAGCATGGTAGGCTGCAGTTCATGGGGTCGCTAAGAGTCGGACATGACTGAGTGACTTCACTTTCACTTTTCACTTTCATGCATTGGAGAAGGAAATGGCAACCCACTCCTGTGTCCTTGCCTGGAGAATCCCAGGGACGAGGGAGCCTGGTGGGCTGCCGTCTATTGAGTCGCACAGAGTCGGACACGACTGAAGTGACTTAGCCCATATGTATCCCTGTTGATTTCTATTTAAAATATAGTAGTGTGTACATGTCAATCCCAAACTCCCTCTTCCTCCCATCCTTCCCCCCCTGGAGGCCATAAGGGAACTAGAACATTTGTGATGGGAAAGAAAAGAGGGGCCTGGCCACAGCCTGATAGTAGGTTTTGCATAGGAATTGATGTACATAGGAGTGTGACGGTAGTTCCCATGCTGTCTTTGGGAAAGGCAGACAGAGGAAATGGATTGAAAAGTACAGCAACAGGTGTTTAGTACAATGAAATGTGTATTTTCCACATCAAGAAACTGTTTAATGCTGAATTGAGTTTCATAGAGAGGGAAGTTTAGAATCTCCTTCAGTGAACATCTTTAAAATGGGATAAATACAAACTTGTCTAGGGTGCTTGAGGAGACATTGCTGCAGGTAGAGACTCAGGCTTGAGAATATTTCAGGTCGTCCTTGGTCCCTCACTTTTTAATCCAAAATAGTTCCAAAGTAATATTTTACAGGTGACTATGACAAACAAGGGCTTTTCTCGTGGCTCAGTTGGGAAAGAATCTGCCTGCAATGTGGGAGACCTGGGTTCAGTCCCTGGGAAGATCCCCTGGAGAAGGGCATGGCAACCCACTTCAGTATTTTTGCCTAGAGAATGCCCACGGAGAGAGGAGCCTGGCGGGCTTCAGTCCACGGGGTCGCAAAGAGTCAGACACGACTGAGTAACTAAACACAGCACACGACAAACAGGTCTATAAAGACAATGGGTGTAAGTTCAGTGAATAAAGTAAGATTTCAGTGGAGCCGTTTGGGTGTTTGCATTCCCTAAATTGTAGGGAAACAAAATGAATTTTAGGTTTTGTTTGGTTCTGCTTCGTTAACTCAATTATGGGCAAAATGAGATTCCTGATTTCCACCTACAAAGTGGCATTGAGGTAGCAGTTAATTATTTATACATCCTATTATTATCAGATTGTCACAGCAGGTGTATACAATAAGCAAGTGGATTTGGCTTTTTTCCCCCTAAGTTTACTTCTGACTGTCTGGAAAACAGCCTCATTTTATGGATTTCTTTCTGTTTTCTAAGACTTTAATATAAGACAATAGTGAGAAAAAGGAAGTGAGCAGATAAATTGATTGGCAAAAAAAAAAAAAAAAAGCAACACCAGACAGTTGGTTTATTTTTTATCTTATCAGAAAAATGTTTATTAATTTTTCACTTCAATAATGAGTTCCTCCAAGTCTGTAAAATTTGAAGTTGCGCTCTAAGACTTATGATTTAATGTGTTCACGTCTAAGTTTGTGGAGCCGTTTGAACATCTGCCTGCTACTTAACTTTCAACACCATCTATTGGCAGTAATTCGATAGTGGTGTATAGATATGCAGGGGTGTGCGTGTGAGAGCACTCTTAGTCACTCAGTTGTATCCGACTCTCTGCAACCCCATGGACTGTACCCCACCAGTCTCCTCTGTCCATGGAATTCTTCAGGCAAGAATACTGGAGTTGGTTGCCATGCCCTCCTCCAGGGGATCTTCCCAACCCAGGGATCGAACCCAGGTCTCTTGCATTGCAGGCGGATTCTTTATCATCTGAGCCACCAGGGAAGCCCAAGAATACCGCAGTGGGTAGCCTAACCCTTCTCCAGGGGATCTTCCTGACCCAGGGATTGAATCCGGATATTCAGCAGTGCAAGCAGATTCTTTACTGTCTGATTCACCAGGGAAGCCCGGTGTATTAGCCTCAATCAAATGTTATCTTTTCTGGGAAACACTCACATGCCTTGTTTGGAAACCCTTCAGATATATGTCCAGGTAGGAAGTGTAGTCACTGGGCTTTGTAAAATCATGTTTCTAATTCCAAGTAGAGGCAGAAGCACAGTCTTGGCTTCAAAGACCGAGGCTGGTTCTTGTGGAATGAGAGACTGTGACTGATGTGTTTGTACCTGCCCTTGTAAGGGGAGAATGCCTGGGCTCCCACCTGAACTCCGAAGGCATGTGGTTTTAATGCCGCCACCAGCATCTTTAGAACTTGGCTTCCAGCTGGGTTCCTGTGTAGGATAAAAATCCTGATGCAGCCTCCCTCCTCTCAAGTTTCTGGCAGGTGTGTGCTAGATCCTGACTACTAAATACTTTGTAATTAGAATGCCTCGGGCAATCGCTGTCACCCTCCATCTGTAAGGGAGGGAGGGCAGTGTTAGCACGACTGTACCCCTCTCTTTAACATCCCATGCCTATAGACCCTAGCGCAGCTGCCTGAAGGGCCTGCGTTTGATGCATGAACTATAGGAAGACCTCAGAAATGAGTCTAATTATGTCAGTATCTGAATGCTTTGTGGAAACAAGATGTATTATTCATGACCTCAACCAAACCATTATATAAGAGAGAAGAGACCAACATACATACTGCCACTTTCTGAATAGCACTTGTCATTTTTTGTGTGTGTTTATTATGTTTTTATCTGCCTTCTTAACACCAGAATGTAAGTTGCCAGAAGGCAAGGCATTTTTTTGTTTTGTTTTGTTTTGGTTAGGGATATAGCCATGGTTCCCCAAACAATGCCTGGCACAAAGTTAGGGATTGAGTGAACAATTCAGTGAATATTAGCTTTTAATTTAGCCATGGAATTAAGATGGTATAGGTAAACAAAATGTGTTTACTTTATCTCGTGTAATGAAGTGAGAGGAATATGTTATTCCCAAACTGAGCACTGAGTATATTATCAGATAATCAAATGTGATCCAAAAAAGTAGAATGAAAAAGGCAATATGCTATGTCTCAAAATTGTTGATCTAAATAATTACAGATTCCTCAAAGAGAATTGAATTTTAAGATGCCCAGCCTGGAGTATGTGTAGATTTTAGTGATGATTGCTTTGGAGGAATAATTAAAGAAGAAATAAAATTATAACAACATGATATCACTTATGATTTCATTGCTAACCTCGGCCTGTGATAATTTTCACAATTAACACTGCCATCTATAACATTTAATGATTTTGAGCAATAGTTGGAAGCTAGAGCGCTCACAGTAACTCCAATTAAAATTCTTTGGGAATTGTTCAAATGGTTTATCATTCTTTACAGATGTACTTCACATAGAATTTTGGTTTATGACTTTGTTTTATCCCCAATTAAGGAGAAAAAAATTTTTTATTGCAAGTAAGAATAAATACCTAAAATGTCCAAATTTTTAAAAAATGGCCCTTGCATTATCAATATTTTAACATAATTTTGGATTTAATCTGTTGTCATCAGAACTTTAGACTACTTATTCAAATAGTTTCTTGAATAAAATAGATCTAAAAGGAAATAACCCCAGTTTCTTACAAGTATTATACTTATAGTCCCATAAACATAAACAGTGTCCTTTGTTTGACCTCAGATTTCTTTTGTTTTCAAACAACAGACATACAATTTTAATCCCTCAGCTTTAGCCTTCATTTCTTTCAGTCTCTACCTCATACACCACCTTACACACTTAGAACATATTAAAAACACACAGACTCAAAGGCTCATAAAGGCACAGGGATTATTTGAAATACCGGAGAGAACTTGCAGTTCATCTAGGCTAGTCATTTTAATTTTAAAAACAGGGCGAGTGCTCACTTCGGCAGCACATATACTAAAATTGGAACGATACAGAGAAGATTAGCAAGGCCCCTGCGCAAGGATGACACGCAAATTCGTGAAGCGTTCCATATTTTAAAAAATAAAAATAAAAAAATAAAAACAGGGCGAAGAGATGATGGGTCGAAGACTATGCAGTAACTTTGTGTTAGAGATGGGACTGAGGTTCCCTATTCCTTGGCAAAGGCTAATTTCGTTTTGTTTTTCCTTTTGTGACTTGCCTAGGCATTTAGCCGAGCGTATGAGGGGAGCTCAATTAAGACTGCCTGATTTGCACTGAACATAGTCAGAATGAGTTTCTTGACATTATATATGGAATTTAAAATAGTCAAGTTACTTTTTATGAGCAGTTGTAGAAACATCCTTAAAGAACATGCATGATTGGTGTATTAAGTATAGATAGATCATGCTCAAGTGCACAAATATTTCTTGCTAGATAATAGCTGTAGGATAGATATCAAGGCATTTTCCCAGTTAATTAGTGATGGTCCAGGGCAGTTACAGGAGATAGAAGATGGGGTCAGAGGGGCCCATGAGAGAAATGGATTATCAGAATCACAGTCACCCTAGAATTCCCAAGAACACCACTGCAGCTTTATAACAAAAAGATGAATAATTTGAATCAAGTTGTTGAGAACAGTTTTAGCATGTACTTCTTTAATATCAGCGAGTTGACATATATGCTTGCTAAAAATCTGTTTCCTTAGATTCTCTTCTGGACTGTTCTGGCAGCGCTATAGTTTTGCAATTTTATTTCTTTGGGCTTTTAACCTACAAGTCTGTATTTAAGCTTTTTGGAAATTGAGCCATTACCTCCATTATATATTGATGTATATTATATCAAGTTTTATAAAGCAATGAGGGATCTGAAGATTTGTCCAATGATACTTACTTTTAAGATAAGTGACAAAACCTTTATTTCTTTTAGCTTTGCACATGGAAATTGCAAATCGGGAAGGCTTTGTATAAAGAGATTTGTCCTAACTTTGGTTGCATCTGTCTGATTGACTGAGGGAAAGAGAATATCTCCCCCAGCTCCTCTGAATCCCAAGGGTCTTCTCAGCTTGCATCTAGGAGGTCAGAGTCTGAACTTGATGGACCTATTATTACTTGGCTCAGGAGGCTGATAAAGAAAGAGCAAGGTGATCTGCTGTGGGTCTGGAATACAGCTCAGGACATTTCCCTTCATTTAAACAAAATGTCACCTTATTTGCTTTAAATCAGACTGTCTTCAACATCATGCCAAAAAAAAAAAAGTGAAATTTGACAGACTTTTATTTTTTTTAACATTTCCTCTCTCTTATTTATTTTTTATTAAACTTGTTAATTTATATTGGAGTCTAGCTGATTAACAATGTTAACGTGATAGTTTCAGGTGGACAGTAAACGGACTCAGTCATCCACACACATGTATCCCTTCTAACCCCCAAACTCCCCTCCCATCCAGGCTACCACATAATATTGAGCAGTGTTCCCTGCGCTATACAGGAGGTCCTTGTTGGTTATCCATTTAAAATATAGCAGTGTGTACTTGACAGACTTTTCAATGTGCTCATAACTGCTCAGAATTATTTTCTAATAGTTTTATTTTCTATTAATAATTTGAAGTTCTAACGGTATTTGAAATATAAGTTCACTTTTCAGGAAATAGAGGATTTGGTAGAATTTCTTCATTGAACAAATACTATTTGCATTTCTTTACTATGAAGAGTAAAGAGATTGAAAAGAAGGAGATAAAATCTTTACAGAGATTTCACTCTAGTGCTCCTAGTCGCGTTTGCACAGTCGTGCTTATAAAGAAATGGACCTGATAACGTTGATATTAACATGCCTTCACCGACAAAGAGATAAATTTTCATGTAACATTTGAAACTCACCCATGAGGGAGAACACAGTTCTTGGAATATGTGTCTCATTCATTTCTCCCTTTTATTTCTTCCTTCCTTTGCCTTTCTTCCCTACTCGCTTGTAGCTTTAGCTCTTAAACCATCTTTAATTCCTTCTACTTTGTGCTCTTGGGAGGCCCTGCACTTTGAAAATACTTGACATTCAGGAAAATACACTTTATATGTTAAAAATCAATGGTGACACAATATTTACAGCCCAAAGGCCAAACATTTGGAGTTTCTTTATAGAGAGTAAGTGCTCAGAGACCAGCTTTGTGCTACTAAGCTGTAGACATCAAAGAATAATAATACAGCAGTTTTCAACTCGATGGCCCAGATGGGCTTTCGCCTAGTGAAGTATCGAGCTGTTGCACAGATCTGTTTCAGCACACCAATGTGGGAATCCTTATTTTATCTTAATTACTAAGGAGCCCTTCATGTCTCAGAAGTCCCCATGTTTTGTTTCAAAACTTCTATCCGGAGAATGAATTTATAGACTTGTGTCTACAAAAGAAGGACAATACTTTGAATTAGGTTTTAAGAAGATTCAAAGTGCGGCCAGAAGGGGAATTCTTTAACTCTTTTCTGCTGTCTCGCAAGGTTTCAAAGAAAGCTTATGGTAGGGCTGTGATTTACTAGAAAGGAAAGAAACTCTGGTGGTTGGAGATGCACCTGCCACCTAGAAAGGTTAATTTTCTTGGATTAAGCACACATCTGCAACCACACACACACAGAGCATTTATTAGCCCATTAGAAACTGCATTATGTATCTGGGAAAAGAGTGCCACTGGGTTTGTAAATTTGACCCCTCATAGTTATTAGTTGTCCTTTACTAAATCAGCAGAAAGAGAGAGGGTGCTGATAACTGTTACTCACCTAATAATAATTATCGGGCTCAGACATGGTTATTGATGGCTCCTGTGTCCTTTCCTATGTGTGTGCTCTTGATAGAACTGATGTGCAACTTCTGTTCTTGGCAGTGAACTTGCCGTGACCTGTCATTTATCATCAGATGAAGCTCTGCCTGGCCTAATAGTTACATTACGTAACAGAGCTTTCTGGTGGTGAAAGGAATCCGCTCAAACCACTGATGTGCTTGGGTTTCAGACAGCGTATAGAGTGTTCATTCTCTTTTGCTTGTAAAAGAGACTCAGACAGGGCTCTTTAAGCACTTACTCTTAAGGCTTCACCTTGGAGAAAACTGTGGCAGAAGCCAGACAGGACAAGTCAAGTCTTACTTGGGGGAGGTTCCAAGCCAATGATGGCATCACTGACTCAATGGACATGAGTTTGAGCAAATTCCGGGAGATAGTGAAGGACAGGGAAGCCTGGCATGCTGCAGTCCCTGGGGTTACAAACAGCTGGACACGACTGAGCCACTGAAAACAACCAAGCCAATAAAACATGCAGGAGGAACTGGGGGAGAGGAACCCCTCAGAGTACCAGAGAGAGAATTATCAGAGAAGAGATCTAGAGATTTTCTAGAACACCCTCCCCTCAAGTTGCTGGTTGATGAGGTTAATAGTCTCAAGGTCACACATCTTATTTACGCCTTTTCCCACTTTTGTCTTAGGAACAAAGGATGGGAAAGACATGTCTTATGATCACCATCTTTGGGACCACTAGGGTACGGTCTTCTTGTTGGCAACTGCCCTAAGATCACTGTCAAGCAAAGAAGCATGTCTTTTAGGTCTGTCTCTGAAATTATAGTGGAAAAAATACTAGCAAGGAACCAGCTGGTACTTGGGTAGGGTAGGGGAGAATGCTTCCCAGAAATTCAGTCTATAGCAATAGCATACGAGGAAGCTAGACTGGCCCCATCAAGAAAACACCAGCTAGTGTGTCCTGCTTCATGTCAGACGACATCACAGATGGTTCACCTAGTGTGCTGGTGTGTTTTGGAAGGAATACAATGTCACTAGAAGACTTACTGAAATGATGGGAAAAGAAATTGCTTAAAGATAGCTTTTTGGTTGGTGGCTGCAGCTTTTGAGGGCAAGATCTTGAAATGTGTCCCTGGATGATGATGTTAGGTTGTACTTCTGAACCTCTAAGAGGTTTTTGTATCCCAGTAGACTTTACATTATAGATCCCAAAGATGGCAAGCTTTCATCAATGGGAATTATGCCTGCTTGATATACACAAGCACAGAAGGAGCAGAGAATTCACAGGCTGCTATGCAGAGAAAAAGGCTTCTAGAACAGCCCTGAAGGTCATCCTAAGGCATCTCCTGANAGCTCCAAAAAATAAAGCCTGACACTGTTTCCACTGTTTCCCCATCTATTTCCCATGAAGTGATGGGACCAGATGCCATGATCTTCATTTTCTGAATGTTGAGCTTTAAGCCAACTTTCTCACTCTCCTCTTTCACTTTCATCAAGAGGCTATTTAGTTCTTCTTCACTTTCTGCCCTAAGGGTGGTGTCACCTGAATATCTGAGGTTATTGATATTTCTCCTGGCAATCTTGATTCCAGCTTGTGCTTCTTCCAGCCCACAGTTTCTCATGATGGACTCTGCATATAAGTTAAATAAGCAGGGTGACAGTATACAGCCTTGACGTACTCTTTTTCCTATTTGGAACCAGTCTGTTGTTCCATGTCCAGTTCTAACTGTTGCTTCCTGACTTGCATATAGGTTTCTCAAGAGGCAGGTCAGGGCTTAGCAACATTCAAAGTTTTACATGGCAAAACCAGCATCATTAACTTGAAACCAAGCTTGCAACTTGGTCACAGATTGATGATGATATCAATTTACATCCATCCTGGGATTATAAATGGGAACCCTGAACAACAATCTTTGAAGGCTCACCACGCTGCCTGGGACCCTTTCCCAGTTGGGACTCCAGATGTGCTGTGATACGGGACTGTTTAAATCTGGATGTTGGTCAAAACTCAATTTGGTGATATATTCTCTGCTCTTTCTAATTCTCTTTTCTTTTAATGTTAGTATGTTGAAAGTAAGTTAGATAATTCTCTAATAAATATCTGTATCATTTATCTGTATAAAATGAGTGGCTTATTTTGTTAACAAATCCTTTGAGCCTGAGACAAAAGTGAAAACTTTCTGCAAAACAGGGCCAAACCACACAAATCTAGCTTTGGGGACCTCAAACCCAACGGAGAGCAGAGAAATAAATTTCCTAATAGATAAGCTAGAATATCTATGAAAGAAAAACAGGATTCTGTAAAAAAAAAAAAAAAAATTAGCAAGAAGGTGCAGTAAGAGGATCAATAGTAGTATATGAGAAATAAAACCTTAGGGCCAATTTTAAGGTCTAGATTTTATTACGTCTTATGATGAAAAGAAGCTACTGGCATTTAAAAAACTATTGTCATTATCCTTAGCTCAACCAACCAACAAAGGTACGTACCTTCTTTTTTATCTTAAAAATGACTGAAATCTCTAAAGAAAGAAATGTATCTTTCTCCGAGAAATTCTTTCTCTGAGAACTTCTTGCAAGTACCTAGTTAACTGGAGAAATTAAATCTCGCCCTAAATATTGAGGAGGCTCTTTAAGGCATATGCAGTTAAAAATTAAAAGCTGGCTTGGTTAAACCTTAAGCATGACCTTCTAGGAGGAAGGTGATTTCTCTGTGTCTCTGAGATATAAACGTCCTACATGATCTTAGTAGGTTGCTCTAGTGTGTGTTTGTTTGCTTATATTAGGCCTATAAGAGGTCTTTTCCTATTCTTATTCGGTGGCCAAATGATGGATCCTTTTAAAATTAGAGAAACTAATAAATTATTAAATATAGAGCTTTCTCATTGTAAACAACTGTTTTGTTGGTAGCTATAAAACACCGGGATTTCCTTGGTGGCCCAGATGGTAAAGAATCTGCCTGCAATCCAGGAGACTTGGGTTAAATCCCTGGGTCAGGAAGATCCCCTGGAGAAGGGAATGGGAACCCACTCCAGTATTCTTGCCTGGAGAATCCCATGGACAGAGGAGCCTGGTGGGCTACAGTCCATGGAGTATCGCAAAGAGTTGGACACGACTGAGCAACTACACTGAGAAATTATGATCTGTTTTGATTATTTAGGAATTGTATTGATTTGACACTGCAAATATTTACAAAGGAACTCTTCCTATTGAATAGAGAGCATATGTGCAAAATCCCAAAAGAAGAAAGGCACATCCCCTGTTTTTTGTTTTCCTGTTCTGTACCAGTTCGCCTCTCAGGAGCCAAACTCTTACTGGTTTCTTCTGCATCTTCCCAGATGAAAGTGAAAGTTGCTCAGTCCTGTCTGACTCTTTACGACCCCACGGGATTCTCCAGGCCAGAACACTGGAGTGGGTAGACTTTCCCTTCTTCAGGGGATCTTTCCAATCCAGGAATCAAACTGGAGTCTCCTCCATTGCAGGCAGATTCTTTACCAACCGAGCTGTCAGGGAAGCCCTCTTTCTGAATAGAGGCAATTTGTTGGAAACAGTGACAAACTTTATTTTCTTGGGCTCCAAAATTACTGGAGATGGTGACTGCAGCTGTGAAATTAAGAGACGCTTTCTCCTTGGAAGAAAAGCTATGACCAACCTTGAAGAAGAAGTGAAGCCGGTCAGTCGTTTCTGACTCTTTGCGACACCATGGACTGTAGCCCTCCAGGGTCCCCCGTCCATGGGATTCTCCAGGCAAGAATACTGGAGTGGGTTGCCATTTCCTTCTCCAGGGGACCTTCCCAACCCAGGGGTTGAACCCAGGTCTCCCACAGTGCAGGCAGACGCTTTAACCTCTGAGCCACCAGGGAAGACTAGACAACCTACACAGCATATTAAAAAGCAGAGATATTACTTTGCCAACAAAGGTCTGTCTAGTCAAACCTATGGTTTTTCCAGTAGTCATGCATGGATGTGACAGACCATAAAGAAGGCCGAGCACTGAAGAACTGATGCTTTCAAACTGTGATGTTGGAGAAGACTCCTGAGAGTCCCTTGGCCTGCAAGGAAATCAAACCAGTCCATCCTAAAGGAAATCAGTCCTGAATATTCATTGGAGGGACTGATGCTGAAGTTGAAGCTCCAATACTTTGGCCACCTGATGTGAAGAGCTGATTCATTGGAAAAGACCCTGATGCTGGGAATGATTGAAGGTGGGAGGAGAAGGGGACGACAGAGGATGAGATGGTTGGATGGCATCACCAACTTGATGGACATGAGTTTGAGCAAGCTCTGGGAGTTGGCGATGGACAAGGAAGCCTGGTGTGCTGCAGTCAGTGGGGTTGCAAAGAGTTGGACACGACTGACCAACTGAACTGAACTGAACTGACTGTGAAGCTAATTACGCTTCAGCATCAGAGTCCCTTCGTGGGCTTCCCTGGTGGTTCAGTGGTAAAGAATCCACCTGCAATGCAGGAGACCTGGGTTCGATACCTGGGTTGGGAAGATCCCCCGAGAAGGGAATGGCAACCCACTACAGTATTCTTGCCTGGAGAATTCCAAGGACAAAGGAGCCTGGCTGGGCTCTCTGCAGTCCACGGGGCTGCAGAGTTGCACACATCTGAGCGACTAACACATCAGCGTCTCTTGCTTGCTTGGGCCCTTCCCAGGCATTGCTCTTAATTTTACATCTGTACTTTTGGCATTCTTTTCCTTAGAGAGGGCCACCAGAATTGTACAATTTCAGAGCCCCCAGACCTGGGTCTGTTAGCTTCCAGAGACAGTGCCTTCTTATACAAGTGTGCATTTACATATATTCTGTATAAATACATAATATATCATGCTNCCTAGATATGATCTTCAAGGTTCCCCTGTCTGGAGGGGGCCTTATCCTTCTGTTGTTGTTTTCATAGGCACTAAACACAGAGTTCAGAGTCCATTGGAAAGGTGGCCGAGCATGATCAGCATGAACAGGCCTAAGATGGAGTCCAGGCCCTATGAATTCCTTCTTCATTAGGAGCTGTCCCCAACTCAAATTACCCAGCTGGTCTCTCCCTCCTCTTCATATTACTATTGTCCCGCAAACTGAATTCATCACCCTTGGCATACTGCCTTTGCTCATCCCCCAAACTCCCAGGATTTACCACTGTACTTTTTCTCATTCTAGTCAATGTTCAACAAATGCATGTCAGTGCTATGTTCCGGTCACTGACTTAGGAATTGAGGATGTGTGAAGGGGCTGAGATGTGGTTCTGGCTTTAGAGTTCACTGTCTAGTGAAACAGAGATAGTCATGTAAACCAATAGCTACAACTGAATATGGAAGATAAGAGCTCAAAGCGATAATGCTTGTCGTACTCGTCTCTACATATCTTCATTCAACTCCTCCAGTTCTAGCTCACATGACACTTAATCTCTTATCCCCTTCTCTTATTTCCAAAGCACTGTGTGTTTTTCTTGTGGTCTTTATCACCTTCTCTCATACTTCCAATGTGTGTGTTTTCATGTCTTGTTTTTCTCAATTAGAATTTAAGCGTGCAAGCAATATCCATTCCACGTTAAGTTTTGTTTCCTCCACAGTTCCTAATATGGCCTTTTCTCTAGCACTCAGGGAATCTCCTGACAAAAATAATTCCTAAGTTTGTGCAACTGCAAACTGAGACAGCAAATCCTTTAAATAAAACCACTTCCTTTGAATAATTTTGAAAACCTTGGTGATTTTATTATATTTTAGCTTACTTGTTTAGTGAAAGAAAAGCCTGATCAGATGCTGAGGAACATAGCATTTCACAGTTAATTTCAGAGGTTGAACATGATATACAAAAAGCGTACACAAAACACTAATTATTATTAATATGTTCAAAGCATTTAAAAATAGATTTGCTTATGATACTCCATGAACTGTTTCTGGAGAGTGGGTAAGAAAACAGAGTCTGGAGGCAAAGTCATATTCATTAAATATAAAACAACAGGAAATATAACTTTTAACAAATATTTTCAACATTAAAGAAATACAAGCCCCAGGAGTTTTTGTGGTTTTACTTGCAAATGTGATTCATTTTGTATTTAAATTAGAGTTTCCTTTTATGTAATCCTTTGCAGAAGGGGAAAAGGTTAATCTAGACCCTAGGAAAGAAATATAAAATTATTGTTTATTACTAGTTTCACCGATACTATAATAATTGTAAATACAAATGCAGTGAATTGGCACTATTTTTTTGCAGAAAGACTTACTGTATATTCAACATGTTTCCATTTCATTGAACTTACTGACATGCCATTGCAAGCAACTCCACAATTACTATAGTTTCCACAAATTGCCTTTAATCTCTACAGTGGCCAAAAGGAAAAGGGACATACACAGTTAATTTTGCAGCTCACAAAGTTATTACAAAGCTAAGACATGCTAAATTTAGAAAAGTGGGACTGTAGAAAAAATATTTAAATGTAGACAAACCGTCACCCATAATCTTACCGCATATCCATATATATAAAGATTCGAATGTTGGCACAATTCCTTCCAGTCTTTTTTCTATGCATTTTTAAGAATTGCATGATGACTTCAACTGCCTTCTACTGTCTTTACTTCCTCCAATATTATTGGTAGTGTATTGTGTAGAATAGCAAGAGACATGGGCATTCTGGAAATTGGTGTTAAAAAAAAACATACAATATGATCCGTTGGTCTTTCTCTCCCACCTCCTCAAACATGCTGATGTTCTCCAGACTTGTGTTCAACAAACATCTGCTCAGATTAGTATATGTGCCAGATCCAGTGCCCTTTTCTAGATCTGCAGTGATAAAACAAAGTCCCTTTATTCAGGAGTCTCTAAGAATGGTCAAAAATCAAATGCTATAGTGGGCACATCTTGATCTATAGAAGGTCAGGATATGGTACAGTAAGGACACAGAGGAAGAAGGGGTCAGAGACTCTAATTCTGGGTCACCTTTTGGTCTCATGTGATCTGAGCAATCACCTCTTTTCCTAATGTCAAAGCTGTTTTGCTAGTATTTGTTTTCCACCTGAGGGAAACAGGTTACAGGAAATGGGTTAAAATATGGAGGACCTAGAACCTCAGGCATTTATCTCTGGCACATAGTTTTTTTTTTTACTGTAGGGCTATTGTCCTCTTCTAAAATTTAAGAGACAAAGTCCACAAAGAGAGCAGTTTGAATTATTAGGTGGCAGTTATCTTCAAACTGACGTCACCGACCCAATGGACATGAGTTTGAATATGTGAAGGACAGAGAAGCCTGGCATGCTTCAGTCCCTGAAAGAATTGGACATGACTTAGCAATGGAACAACAAAATCTTCAAATAAAATACACTCCAAAAAGTAAAAAAGAAATGCTGGGCCTATTTCTGAAGGTGAAATGATCACAGGACATAATATCCAGCTCCCCTACGCTCAAGCCCATGTGATTTTGATGAACTGAGGTCACAAACTCAGATGCTGGAAACATATAGATGCTTCTTATTAATAAAATGTACTTAGTAGGACTTACACATGATTCTTCCTTTGACAGAATGTCACACACTCTTTCCTTCTTTTTCCTTTTAACACATTTTTTTTTGAGGATGTCATGTTTTTCTATCTTTTTGCGTGCTTGATAATCCTTGATTGGATGCCATATCTAATGTTACCTTATTGAATACTAGATATTTCTGTATTCCTATAAACATTCCTTTTTATTGAAGTATAGCTGATATTATAATATTGAAATTATAGATATATAATATAGTGATTCACAATTTTAAAGATTATACTCCATTTGTAGTTATTATAAAATATTAGCTATACTCCCTGTGTTGCACAATATATCTTTGTAGCTTATTTTATACATAATAGTTTGTACCTGTTAATCCCTTACCCCAACTTGTCCTCCCCTGCTTCCTTATCCCATTAGTTTGTTCTCTATATCTGTGAATTTGCTTTTTTATTGTTATATTCACTGGTTTGTTGTAGTTTTTTAGATTCCACATATAAGTGATAGCATACGGTATTTGTCTTTATCCATCTGACTCATTCCACTTAGCACAATGCCTTCCAAGCCCATCCATGTTGCTGCAAATGACCTGCCACTTGTATGAGGAGCTGGATCACAGTCTCAGGGCAGGTACAATGTCTTATTCATCACATGCTCCTTGACCTTGTACAAAGTGCCCAATACCCAAAACATGCTTGTTGACTTGAGTCCCACAGACCTATATTATATTTTCGCTCATCTGATGTGATCCATACTGAATACTGGCAATGTAAATCAAGCACAAAATAGAAACCATTTCATTTTGAATCATTGCTGTGTGGCTTTTTCCATCCCTTGAAGATGGAGACAGTGCATTTCTCATGTTTGCATTTCCAGCGACTAAAATATTGCCAAGTGCACTGTGGACACTTACTTAATACTCACTGAACTGAATTAAACAGAGTTGCATTTCCTTTGCTGGCCTATAAAAAACATTATTGCTATCCATGCAGGCTTTCACCAATTGTAAACTATCTGCAACTCTATACTGTTTAAACACCTATCTTTTTTNAAGTGCACTGTGGACACTTACTTAATACTCACTGAACTGAATTAAACAGAGTTGCATTTCCTTTGCTGGCCTGTAAAAAACATTATTGCTATCCATGCAGGCTTTCACCAATTGTAAACTATCTGCAACTCTATACTGTTTAAACACCTATCTTTTTTTTTATTTTAATAATCACTTAAGTCAATATATCCAAAATATCCTTTCAACATGTAGGCAATATAAAAACTATGAGTATTTAACAATCTTTTTTTCACAGCAAGCGCTTTGAAATCTTTCATAGATTGCATTGACAGCACCTTTCACTTCAGATTAGCCACAATTCAGTTGTCCAAGCTAGTGGCTACCATACCGAATAGCATAGTCCTGGTGGGATACCCAGAAAGTTGCATTCTTCAATGTTCCCTAGACCTCCTAGAGTTGACTGCTTCAGGAAGGAAGAAGGAGCTCTGGGGGAACCAGAGCATGAAGCATGGCACCCCAAAGGTAAGCTTCTATCTTCATAAGAAGGCAAACCAAGTCACCCTGAAGTCCTTTCCTCCATTTCCCCATCTAAACTCTTGGATGACTTTTTCATCAGCCCAAGCCTTGCCTCACAATCATTCTTAGATTTGGAGTTTTAAGTCATTTGCTTTAAAAGGAAATGAAATATTTACCCTGATAGGATCATTTTTAGAAATGAAGGAGACCCTTACTTACAGAAGAGGGAATTTGTCATCCCACGCAGAGATCAACATCTCTCAGGCTGTACTTAGCTGAAAGCCTCGTCGATGAGCTATAAGGGGATTTAAAAACGTGGCATAATGAAATCACACCCCTGAGTTTTGCAGAAATGATTGCTCTACTGCAGTATGTATTGTACTTAGAGACTTAGATTAAAGATCTATTTTTATTTTTTTATCAATTATGCATCCAGAAGATAAATTCTATTACTAATGGAACCATTGAAATAGATACCTGGAGAGGTGGATGAATCACTTTATTTCTTGTCAGGTTCTATATTAGGCTTTCCAAAGCCCATTTGAGTATTTATCTACTATTGTTATTGTTGTGCAGTAGTTTACCTGGGGGAAATCAATAGGGGAATGAATAGGCCTAAATTCTAGATCTGATTCTGCCTTTTCTTGCCGTATATTTTTAGACAAGTGACTTTGTGGAACTAGTCAGTTTCACAATGGGAAAAGATCTCACTTTGATTTTTATATCTATATCATTAGTTGTGAAAGCAAAATTATTAGGCTATTTAAAGTATGGGCATAATTTTACATGTTTAAGCTATTGGACTTGACATATAGAGACAACAAAAATCAAGGTACCTATTTGCTCAACGCTTAAAAGCTCTATAATGACAGAACTGACATTAATGATGAACCTCTTCTTTTTAATGGAGCACTCTGACAGCTGAGCATCCCACGAAACACACTGCACAGTACCATTGGACGGGGTGTCTAAAGCAGAGGTTTTGTTTAGTGCAGGGTGGTTGGGAAGCTTCTGAAGTTGACCTGTAGGATCTTTTTCAATTCTAGAATTCTACACTGGCTCCTTCATCTTCCATTTCAGGAAGTTGGTAAGTGATGTGTGAAATACCTTGAGAGACTTGCTTGCAAAAATAAAGAAATCCATGGAAAACTTCTATTATTTTCCCATGGTTTTAAGATATATCCCAAAGAGAACATTAAAAAATGCTTTTCCTGTGAGCATTAGCTGACAAGAAAAATTTCGTACTAAAAGGAGGATGTATATATATAAATCCAAGCCATGAATACAAACTGCAGGAAAAAGATCACAATCCTTAGGATGTCTAAAGAACCTCAAGATTTGTTTCTAGCTTAATTTTCCAACTTTATCTTCTCCCATCTCCACTCACACACAGCAGACATCAGCATCATGCCTCATATTTCAACAAAATGCCTCTGCTTGCAACACACTTCCCCATCATCTCACAGCAGCTGAACTCAAGGGTGTTCTTCAAAATCCAGACTCTAGCCACTTTCTCTGGAAAACCTGCACTGCTCCTTTCCCTGTGTTAAAGTCAGTCCACTTCATCTCAGCGCAGTCATGGTTCTGTTAAAGCAACTATCACTTTTACAGTGAGTGTTTATTACTGTGTCTCTCATCCTCATACTAGAACATTAACTCATCTCTGTATCTTCAGCATCTGAGAAATAATAGGTATAGATGAATACGTAAAATAGGGTGACACTTTATGGAAATTTTGAGAGAGGATGTTTAAACCTGTAGGTGCTTAGCATTATGAGAGTACAATCTATAGATTCTGGATTGCATTTAAACCTGTGTGATACGAATTGACTAGCTGACTTAGTTTTTTCACCTATGAAATGGGATGATGATTATGGACTTTTGCCCTTTTCACAGAAATATTAAAATTAATGAGTTAAGATCTATAAAATGCATCCAGCTCCTCAAAAAAAGAAGTTGGATCATTACAATGCACATTATTATTAACAGTTACTATTATTTTAAATTCTGACTACCTGGAATAATAGGCAATAGTGATTTATGGAGCTGTAATAATTCCTACAAGGTATCCTAAGGAGTCGTAAAACCCACAAGAGTGACGCTTGAGTGCTTCTGATCACATGTGCCTAAGATAGAATTATTACCTCATAATTCAAAATCCCTGTGCCTTTTATGCTCTCTAGTTATAAACCACCCAAGGGATTACATCAGCTCTTCAAGTCCTAACCAATCCAATTTAACTGGTAGACTCTAAGTCTGTGTGACTGACTGTATTATTACTTCAAATGATCATAAGAGTCTTGGATATTAGAGCNGTGCTTCTGATCACATGTGCCTAAGATAGAATTATTACCTCATAATTCAAAATCCCTGTGCCTTTTATGCTTTCTAGTTATAAACCACCCAAGGGATTACATCAGCTCTTCAAGTTCTAACCAATCCAATTTGACTGGTAGACTCGTCTGTGTGACTGACTATTATTACTTCAAATGATCATAAGAGTCTTGGATATTAGAGTTGGAAGGACCAAAGAGATCCTCTCATCCAATGGTTTTCAAGCCTGCCTGTGCATTAGAATCACTGAAGCAGCTTTTAAAATTACCAGTGCCTAAGGTGGTATAGGAAACCTAAAAAATAACCCAACCAATAGTTGGGGGATAGGCGTCAGAATTTTTTAAAGATTATACTGAATTCCAGTGTGAGAATCCCTGATTTAGTCCAACCTCATGTGCTGTAGATGACACATGCATGTAACTCTAGAGATAAATGGGCTGGCTGTCAGAACCAGGCTTGGATACTCTTGCTTGTGATACCCTTGCTCTTCTCATTTTTCTGCACATGGCACAGAGGGTTTGACTCATGGGATGACCCTGACTGATTCGTAGTGGCTTCCTGGAATGCTCTGCTAAGAAGGTTCCTAAAGCTGCATTTGGCTCAGCAGGAAAGAATGTGTTGATTGGTAGCCATGTCTGTCCTGGAAGTCAGACCCAGCGATGGTGTCAAGGGTGTGTCATCCTTGGAATGAGTGCTGCAAATGTTCAAAATCTCCATCCGCTAATTATGATCCCTTTTCTTAGAACTTTTCTGTTTAAGGGAGTAGAGGATAGAAGTGCTTGTCTTTAGCATATCTTGCTTACCTATTAAACCAAATATTGAGAGGGAGGGCATTTAGAAAGAAGAGACAGGCATTCCAGCTGTTTGTGGGTCTGGTACATGATCATCCAGAGCACCTATGACAAATCTTTGGTCAGTATATAGGTATTTCTCTCAGTGTGTGGGCTCTGGCTCATTGCTATGGTTGACCAAACTTTTTGTAGTATTGATAGAAGTAGATCTTATCATCAAAATCTTGACTTAATTCCAGAATTTGAAGCTTTTTAATGACCATGTAAAGCATTCTCAATCTCCTTTTGTTGAAGGACTGTTGTTTTAAAAATCCTAACCCCTTGTAGATACTTGGCTAAAATATGGTAACAAATATTAAAAGAAAAATTAGAAAGGAAAACAACCCAAAGATATAAAATAGACAACACATAATCTTTTTAGTGCTTATATTCAAGACAGTCAGTTGCTATACAAGTTTACAAATGTTTTCTCTCCCATTTTTGTTTTTTCCTACCATAAACAGATTAGAAACGACCAGTATTGGTTCATGAACCACACTTTGAATAGCACTTGTCCAGAGCTTGCTTTGTTTCTACTGCCGCCAGGGACAGAGTGACTGTCTGACTGTCCTCATGCCCTAAATCCTGAGGGATTCCTGGCATCTAGAACGCTGAATTAATATGCATCATTTACATGCATTCTTTGACACATACAACCTGTTCAAATCCTAGACTTTTAAGTACATTAATTTAAATATACTCTTAAAAATAAAATTAAATATGTGCATAGTCATGTAGGGTGCTTTTGTTCTTTCTTCAAGTATTCTCTATCTGGATAACTTTCTGTAATTAGAGATGGCTGATAATTGTTATTTTACCCCTGTGTAGAGGAATACACAGAACATTTGGCATAGACTAAAGAAAACAGCTCATTAACTCTGCTCTACAGTCTGCAGTTTTTTCCAGGTGACTTCTGAAGGGCTGATCAGGCTGTGGGAAGTGCAATGGTTTATCTCCAGGGTAAAAAAACTTTCTGTTAAGGGACAGAGAGTTAATATTTTAGGACTGGCTTTCCAAATATAAGCATCCAGAACATATTAGGTTTTGTTTGGTTTTCTTTTTTCTTATAACCTTTTAAATTTGCAAAACCACAAAAGGAGAATTAATCAGTGCAGTGAATGCTATTTTTTCAACATCGTGGTCCATGTTCAGAACACAATAATGACATTTCCATCAGCTCTGGAAGTGCAGCAGGACTAAATGTAGAAAGTGCTGTGACACGTAGTTTAAGAACATGAGAAAGAATTACCTATGGGAACAGACATGACTGAGCGACTTCACTTTCACTTTTCACTTTCACGCATTGGAGAAGGAAATGGCAACCCACTCTAGTGTTCTTGCCTGGAGAATCCCAGGGACGGGGGAGCCTGGTGGGCTGCCATCTCTGGGGTTGCACAGAGTCGGACATGACTGAAGCGACTTAGCAGCAGCATGGGAACAGAGAGAAAGATGTTTCATGGCATGAGAGTCAGCCTGTTTGAAGATGCAGATATGGAAAATGACTCTAGCCTTGGTCTGGACTGCCACGTTCAGTCCTTCCTGGACACTGTTGAGTGCAATGATTGTGGCTTCCCAGAGAATGGTCACCATGCCCTGGGTGCCCTATCATAATGGGTAGATTTTCCTTTAAAACTTATTGTGTTCAGATGAAAAAAACTGTGAAAAAAATTCTTAGTTTGGGGGCTGCACAAAAAAGAATGTCAACTGTATCTCAATAAGAGGTGTGGGGGGGAAAGAAGGATATGTAATTAATTTAGCTCACTAGCCATAGTCTTCCAGACTCCCTACTGAGACCGGAAATTTCTGGCTTTTGAGTCAACAATATTGGCATGAGTTATCTATTGTTATGTAACAAATTATCCCCAAACTCAGCAGCCTGAAACATTTATGTCACTGTTCTGTGAGTCACAATTCCAAATGCCATCAGCTGGCTGCCTCCGGTTTCAATGTCCCAAGAGGTCCAGTCAAGTTCAGAGCAGGGTCTGCTGTCCCCTCTGAAGGTTTGACTGGTCAGGAAGATCCTCTTCCAAACTCACTCCTGTAGTTCTCAGCAAGCCTTGGTCTCTCACTCTGAACCTTCCATGAAGCTGCCGCATGATGCAGAAGCTGGCCTCCTCTTGAATGAGTGATCTGAGAGACTGAAAGAAATTGAGCAAGACAAGCCATGGTCTATTCCCTAACTTCAGAAATGAGTTCTCATCACTTCTATTGTAGAAGGGAGTCAGTCAGCCCAGCTCATACTCAGAGGAAGGGATTACATGAGAGCTTGAGTAGCAGAAGACAGTGATCATTGGGGATCATCTTAGAGACTGTCTACCGCAGTAACCAAATCTCTTTTCATCATTTCCAACAGGATAGACATCCTCAGTTACAATTAAATAAAAAAATACTCTCTAGCTTCTCCCATAGACTTACTGGGCAATTAGTGAGATTAGCTCTATCAGTTCATTTCAGTTCAGTCGCTCAGTTGTANTAACATCATTCCTTCTAAAGAACACCCAAGGCTGATCACCTTCAGAATGGACTGGTTGGATCTCCTTGCAGTCCAAGGGACTCTCAAGAGTCTTCTCCAACATCACAGTTCAAAAGCATCAATTCTTTGGCGCTCAGCTTTCTTCACAGTCCAACTCTCACATCCATATCCCTTCTCCAGGGGATCTTTCCATCCAGGGATTGAACTCAGGTCTCCTGCACTGCAGGTGGATTCTTTACCAACTGAGCTATCAGGGAAGCCCAACCTCAAGGAGTATATAATCTAAACTAGGGCAACATACAGTGATCAATTAAACAGGTAAGCATACTCACTATGACAAAAACAAACCCTTAAAGCATATATATATTGATATAGAGTGATTAGAAGGGTTACTTTGAATAAGGTAGTGAGGAGGTGATTGTTGAGCAGACAGACCTGGGAGGGTGAGCCCTTTGGGTGAATGTCTGAGAAGAGCATTGAATTGGGCAGATAAAACAGCAAGTGCTCAGGATGGGAGCAAGGACTATTTGGGGGAGAGCAGAGAGGCCAGCAGGCCGTCACTGAGCGGGGAGATATGATCTGGCGCAGAACAGAGGAGGAACTTTTCTGCAGGACCTGGTGGGTTCTGGGAAGAAGTTGTGCTCACTCTGTCTGCAGTGGGAGANCAAAAACAAAAACAAAAACAAACAAACACAACTCATGAACTAAGATCTAACACAAAAAATGTTCAAAGAAGAATATACTTATATTGAGGAGTTATAAAGCCCCAGAAAAGTAGGGTGCATAATGGCAAAAGTGTCAGACTCTTAACAGCATAGTGGGGATGGTACCATTATAATGAGAGAAACTTGCTTGGAATCAGAACAGCTATATTCTTCCCTCAGCTTCCACAGTCCCCACACCCCTGGAGTACCATTCTAGACAGTGATGAACTGTGGTCTCAATTCCCTTATTAGCTGTAAGACCTAAAAATTATATGTGCAATTAAAAGGCAAAATGCTGATATTACTCATAGGAAGCCCTTTGTACATTAGCAAGGTACAAAAGTCTGCTGACACTTTGCAACATAGATAGTCAGCAGGGCAGAAGATTAATAGAGCCTCATAAATTTGCAGGGTGAATACAGTAGAGTGGGGCAGAATAAGCATGTTGTGTTAGAGATAAATAAAGGGCATGGTCAGCTTGACAAAAACATTTAACAAGGAACACAACCAGTCCTTTCAGGCAATGTGCTGGGCTGGCATGAGTCCATTTTATATAATGACCACATAATTACCCCACAGTAGCTGCTGCTTGTGTCACAAAAGCCTCCAGCATGACCAAGAGAAGGGACATCAGGAGAATAACCACTTCGGATGGGTTGCACGTGGTGGCATGCTGCCCTGTCCAGTTACTTTTGTCAATCAGAGATCTTCATGACAGAGATGACATCATATCCCAGGCCAGTGTTCTCCTGAGGTTAATGATCTGCATTGTCCTTTCTTTGTGTTTGATTCACTTGAATGAAAGCAAGGGAGAGCGCTGAAATTCCAAAGCAGAGCAGCACAGGAAATATATTGTAACACTATTTATCATGGTTTCTGGGATTTCTGCGATAGCAACTGGCTTCATTTCTTTTTTTAAAGAGACACGTCTCATGAGTTAATTAATTGAGTTCTAGCCACACTTTTCTTATGATTGCAGCCTATGAAATGGAATTTGCTTTTGTATGATATGCTGATTAGATATAAGGGAACCTCAAAGGATTTCAAATGCACTTTCTCTTTGAAATGATTCCCCAGGGAAGAAGCTTAGGTTAATGTCTAATATTTGAAAACAGATATGAACATTCCTCTTGGGAGTAACCTGTCTGGCTATTTCCTGGTTTCAGTAGATCTGGGGTCCTAAATTGCAGAAGGTGCACTCATTGAACAAAAGGGCTAAACCCTGACTCTCTATCATGCTCATAAAATGTGTAACAAAATCCATTGCTGTGTGGAAAAGGAGGTAGCCACAAAGAAAAAATTAGATTCTAAGGAGCTGGTTGCGTCTGAGGAGTTGTAATTGTCCATAGTATCCCTGTGATTTCCAATGTGAAAAGATGGCTGCTGGAACTGGAAGATCACCAGGTGATCTGTACAGAGGCCAGTTAGGAGAGTCTATTCAAAGCAGAGTACTGTTTCGATGTGGGTTCGATCCCTGAGTCAGAAAGATCCCCTGGACGAGGAAATGGCAACCCACTCCAGTATTCTTGCCTGGAAAATTCCATGGAGAGAGGAGCCTGGTGGGCTANTGTTTCGATGTGGGTTCGATCCCTGAGTCAGAAAGATCCCCTGGACGAGGAAATGGCAACCCACTCCAGTATTCTTGCCTGGAAAATTCCATGGAGAGAGGAGCCTGGTGGGCTACATGGAGCTGCAAAGCGTTGGACATGGCTAAGCACACACACACACACATCTAAATTTCAAGAAAATTTAAAAGGTTTAGGGAACTTGGACTCCTATTCAACCACTCATTTATTTGTGTCTCAGTCCCTATTATGGAAGAGAGATCTAGTTGAAGATTGGCCACCATGGTAGTGCTTTCCAAAATTTTTTGGAATAAGGACTATGCAAGTAACTTGCTACCCACGCAGCTTCTTGGCCCTCACACCTAGAAAAATGACTCAGCGTGATTGGGGTAGCCTAAGAAATCTGTAATACCACAGATGATACTGATGCAGATAGTCACTGAGCATCCTTTTAGCAATCCTGCAGTTGGCTGTTAGGAGGACTAGCCAGTAGTGGGGGACTTCAAGGTTCTCTAATTCCTTTTGTATCCTCTGATAGAACTGGTGGACCTAGATATGTGGCTGTTCTCCATGAGGTCACTTTGCTTGCCATTTAAATTTAATAAGCCCCAGCTGACTGTAAGTTTTTGTGTAGGATAAAGAATAGGTTATTTTTCTTCTTCCTGAAGAATATCATGGGACTTTACTCTGGAGAGGAGAGCATTGTCCATTCAAAGAAAAACCCTCTAGTACATGCCAGTGTAGTAATTTGTATGAATTAGTCCTCTGCTTAAATTTAGGAGCTGTATTTAAGCCCTAGCATCAGAGAGTTTTGGAGAATAAAAGTGGGAATCCAAGGAAAAAATGGAATTTGATTTGAAAATTTTCTAGTTTTTAAAACTTATCATTAAAATGATACTGTTTATTGTATGGTCCCTTCACAAAAAGCTTTTTAGAAAAGGAGAATCTAGATAAGAAAACCCAATGGCACATTTTTTTTTAGCCCCAAGTGCAACTTTTATAATCTAGCAGACAAACCTTCCAGAACCTTCTTCCATAATGACAGAGAGTTATAGGCATACAAGACTATTTGCTCATGGATTCCCCTTGTACATACTCATATGCAACCCAATCACCGACTGCTTATGGGTAGTTTTCCATAACATGGTTTTCTTGAGTCAAGTGGTCTCACAAAATAGCAAATACTTATTTTGTTCTTACATAATATTCTGTGTCTCCTTTTTAATCCTAGGTTTTTTGGTGTTGGGGGTGATCTGCTTAAATGGCTGGCCTTTGGACTCAGTGACTTCAGGATGAGCAGATCTGGATTTAGGAGATGTTGCAACACAGACGTCAGTGAGAATCCTTTAAGAGATTTTGGGTTGAAAATATACCTTGATGCCCTACCTAACTCAAGTCCAGTAGAACTCTCATCTCAAACTTCTGTGTTCTGTTATTAGTAAACAAGAAACTGCATTATTCAAATGGCCTTCCCCTTCTGTCTTTTAAATTTATGATCTAAATAATGTACCCTCACTAAGGAAACAGGCTTTCCACAGACTTATTGCAAATAATGTTAAGGAACCACAGCCATTCACATATTTAAGTAAGGTCACTAATCAGATGGAACATTGTTCACTGTGTCCTGGATCCTCTTGGCAAAAGCCTCATCTAAAAATAACATGACATTCCATTTATAGGAGACAGGACGCTTGCTACTTCAAGATGAATGGCACTTCAAAATTCAAGTCCCTTGTTAACCCTCCTAATCTGCTGCAAATATAACCCTTTTGACCAAGTGCTTGAGAGGAATAAAAATAAATCTCTCTTGCTATTCAACTCCATAGAGACAAGAATGATTCTGTCTCTCTCCCTCTCTCCAGTGTGTGCACTTACATAAACACATTGTAAAAAGAACTAAAGTTAATCTTAATCAGTAAAGAGGGTCAAAGGTGGAAGAAAAAGTCAACAAATTTTGAGAAATTTAATATACAGATAAAAGGAAATTATAGGTATATGCTGTACCATGTGATATGAAGCCTGACAAATATAGGCTTTAAAGAGTAAAATGATTATATCCAAGCTGTTTTCTCTCACTGATAACTATTAGACAAAAAATGATCGAATAGTAGAATTCACATTTGGAATTGACATTATGCAATATTAGTTCTCCTTCCATCCAGTGTGGAAACACCTTCTAAAACATACCCCTGAAGTGGGTCATCAGCTTCTGTCTGAGCCTCTTGAGTGATGAGGAATTCATTATCTTACAAAGCAGTCTTTCCCATTGTTAACAAGCTTATCCACCAAGTCTTTCTCAGGCTGTAGGGTTTTCTCACCAAATGACTAGACTTGAAAAAATTATTGTGTGAAATTTTTTTTTTCAAATTTCAAAATAATTTATTGGAATTTAAATTGGTATTACACTAGTTTAATTTTAGAAGAATTATTTTTTTTCTCTTTAAAGTTTTTATTTTTGCATTTTATTTTTTTTACTTTATTTTACTTTACAATACTCTTATGTTGATGTATGACTCCTTTTTTTAAAATGAAAGCAAAGTCTCATATGGTAGGAGGATGAAAAAATGACTCTTTCGTAGGGATAGACTTGTGAACCATCATTTTCTTACCAGGTTTGTATATTGACTAGTGCATTCAATTCATCTTCAGACCTCAGATGCATCAAGATATATCTCTCCCTACTTCAGACCCCTGCAA
>SJYV01023421.1:1417775-1436875 GCA_006410875.1 Neotragus pygmaeus | reverse complement strand
CTCCAACACCACAGTTCAAGAGCATCAATTCTTTGGTACTCAGCTTTCTTTATAGTCCAACACTCACATCCATACATGACCACTGGAAAAACCATAGCCTTGACTAGACAGACCTTTGTTGGTAAAGTAATGTCTCTGCTTTTTAACATGCTATCTAGGTTGGTCATAACTTTCCTTCCAAGGAGTAAGCGTCTTTTAATTTCATGGCTGCAGTCACCATCTGCAGTGATTTTGGAGCCCCCCAAAATAAAGTCAGCCACTATTTCCACTGCTATTTATAAAATAATGTGTTTACTTCAATGTGATTCTTGGGAAAAATTTGCTGTGTGTTCACTACAGCATCTAACGTTATTTATACATTCACTTAACAATAAATTATTGAGCACATCACTAGGCTCTGAGGTCATAAAGCAAAATAAATTCTGCCTTCAAGGTATTTATTTTCTAATAAATATACAATCAAGTAAATTGATTATTATAGCGTGATATAGAAGGACTCTGACAATATGACCTACAAGATTTGGTAGGGATGTAAAAAAATGCTAATGTAAGTGCAAATATAAGTCTAAATCAAATTCATGGTTGGGGTGTTGAGGATGGACAAGACTAGATCACGTTTGATCACAAAATTCTTTTGATATGGTCTATTTATTAATGTCTTGCAGGGAATATTCCTAGCATGCAGTCAGGAGATGAAGGGCTCGATAAGTAGGCAGAGTCCTAGAAATTGGGTATTTTTTAATGCTTCAAATTTAACCCTAATCTGTCAAGTATTATGAAATGATTTTATACAGGGAAATAATGAGATAACTTTTGTGCTTTAAAAAATAATGTTCTAAGAGCTGCACTGAGATTTAATATCAACAAAAAGGAAGTGAGGACACCCAGAACTTAGGTGTCAACAGCGAAAATGGTGATGAGGGAAAAAATATGAGAAGTATTTAGGGAGAAGCAGTCACAGACCTTGGTAGCTGGTTAGATATGTCAGGGTGCCTGATGAAAAGAAGGCACTGCCGGTATTCTCTCTTGAGGGGCTAAGGATACCAAAATAAGGTGAGTGCCAGAGAGGCATATTTTTGGGGACATGAGCTGGCAAATTCAGGCTTAGGCCTGTTNCACAGACCTTGGTAGCTGGTTAGATATGTCAGGGTGCCTGATGAAAAGAAGGCACTGCCGGTATTCTCTCTTGAGGGGCTAAGGATACCAAAATAAGGTGAGTGCCAGAGAGGCATATTTTTGGGGACATGAGCTGGCAAATTCAGGCTTAGGCCTGTTGAGTCTCCCTGTGTGACACCCAGACAGAGAAGCCAGGCAACAAGTTGAATTAATGTCCTCAATCCACTGGCTTCCCACTTAGGTTGTGGGACTAGATTGGGAAGTCTACAGTGACAGTTGAAGCCATGGGTTTGGATTAAGTCACCAAAAGCAAAATATTCAGAAAAAAAAAAAAAAAAAGAGTTTAGACCTGAGAACAAAGGCCTAGGAAATTAAGGTTTAAATCACTTAATATTGAGTACCAGAGTGGTGGGAGTAAAGTGGGAAATAATAATGTCAGAAACTTTAATGGGAGACTGAGACTTAGGACTTCCCAACTGTTTATCCTGAAGGTCCTTTCAAAGTGACTGTCTCTCACAGTTCACTGCCAAGGAAACTCCTAATTGGTTAACACCAGATACATAGAAGAGCATGTTCTGGGCCACGTATTTTCCCCCCGACCAGTCTAGATTCTGAAAGAAAGTCCTGCTGTGAGAAGCTTACTCAAATGGGTCAGAAATGACTGAATGAATGGTAGGACTCGCTTTTCCAGGAATCAGGGGTTATATCGAGAGAGGTGGCCACGGGCATTGTTATGGGTTGAATTTTGTGCTTCCCCACAAATTCATACATTGAAGTTCTAACTCCCTCAGAATGTGACCTTACTTGGAAATCAAGTCATTGCCAATATAGTTAGTTATGATAAGGTCATCCTAGAGGAGGCCCCCATCCTATATGATGGGTGGCCTTATAAGATAGGGTAATTTAGATGTAGACCCTATCTTAAGATGAATGCAGACCTCAAGGTTATGCTTCTAAAAGGCCAGGAACATGAAAGATTGCAAGAAAACCACCAGAAGGTTAGGGGAGAGGTGTGGAATGGATTCTGTCTCACATCGCTCACAAGGAACTGACTCTGTGGATACCTTGATCTCAGACTTTTAGCCTTTAGATCAGTGAGACAATAAACCTGCTGTTTAAACCAGTCTTCATATGGCCACCCTCGCAGATTAGTAAGAGGTGTTGGAGTTGACAAACACAGAGAGACAGCAGGCTGCAGGATCTGTCAGGCACCCAACATCATGTGCAAGCAGAAGCTGTGAAAAAGAAGAGGTGGTAAGGTGGTTGCCTGGAAACCGAAGGAGCTGTAAAAGCAGAACCGAATCTCTACCAGCCGAGCATGATGGTAAAAGTCCACAGATTTTGGCCACTGAAGGGAGCAATGAGAAGACTTAGTAAATTAGTGGTGGGTTAAGCCCTGAGTCACGGTCTGACCCCTAAACTGTGCTCTGATCTGAGACTCTTAAGATACATCACTTTTCATGTTAAAGGGCCTCATAGTTTAGTTTTTAACTCTGAGGTCTGGTTACACAATCAAGAGTCTTGCCTTCTTCATGTCTAGGTATATCCTCTTTATGACCTACCTGTATTAGTCACCTACTGCTGTGTAACAAATCACCCTCAAAATGAATGACTTAAAGTGGCAAACATTTACTATCTCACAGTTTGTGTGGGTTAAGAATCTGATTGCAGCTTAGCTGGGTGCACCTGTCTTAAGTTTTCTCGCAAGGCAACAACTCAGGTATATTCAGGGCTGTGATTTCATTTCAAGGCTCAAGTGATGGAGGCTCTAATTCCAAAGTCACTTCTGCTTGCCGGCAGGATTCAGTTCCTCCACAGTGTTGCACTGTGAAATCTCAATTCCTCTCTGTTGACCAAAGGGCTCCATCAACTGCTTGGCAAATGGGCTTCTCTATAGAGTGCCTCTCATGACAGCTGGCTGCATGAGAGCAAGTGAGCAAGAAGACAAAAGANTTTTATGTATACATGTATTTATTCTTTTTCAAATTATTTTCCCAGTTAAGTTATTACAGAATATTGAACAGAGTTCCCTATGCTATACAGTAGGTTGTAGTTGGTTATCTATTTTAAAGCTTCTTAAGGTCAGTATGACACATATTTTGGGAAAAAATGAAGTTGATTGTGCAGGAAGATGCCTTAGATCCATGATTCTCTATGTGGGAGAGAAAGGTGGGGGGAAATGTGGTAGTAATACCACTTGCCTCCCCATCTCTGAATCATAGACACGGTTACTGATATTTGTGGTTGGGGGAAGCAAAACCATTAAAAAAAAAAAAGCTACTAACTTATATGATGTTTTAGTCTTTCTACTAATCCTCTGCTGCTTTTGCTGTTAAGTCACTTCAGTCGTGTCCAACTCTGTGCAACCCCATAGACAGCTGCCCATTAGGCTCCCCCATCCCTGGGATTCTCCAGGCAAGAACACTGGAGTGGGTTGCCATGTCCTTCTCCAATGTATGAAAGTGAAAAGTGAAAGTGAAGTTGCTCAGTCATGTCCAACTCTTAGCGACCCCATGGACTGCAGCCTACCAGGCTCTTCTGCCATGGGATTTTCCAAGCAAGAGTACTGGAGCGGATTTCCATTTTTTCTAACGCCATGCAAATAGTCAATTACCTTTACCTGCCAGGCTCCCAAGTTCGTATTCTCTTTTCTAATCAGGATGACTACCACACTGACTCAAAAAAAGACCAGCTTCATTCCTGCCTTCACTTTTTAAAGTTTACCTAGAATATCTAACATTTTATTCTCCTCTTATATTAATTTAATGTGCTTCTTTAACGCAGCTCAGAAACCTTCTCCTCTATGAGGTCTTTCCTATGCAGTCTTGCTTTCTTCTTTTCTGGGTATTTCTTTTTGTTTGTTTGTTTGTTCTTTAAGCCCTTGATCTAGACAGTAGAATGGAACACTTCATTTTGTGAAGTCTTGCATAATTTGACATTTCATTTTTGAGCTTATGTTGACTGACTCCCCCATGGAAGCCCCTATCCCCTCCTCACCATCCCTTCCATCTCTCATAGCACATTGTGAATTTTATTCAAAAATTGCCTAGTAGGCTGATTTAGGAGTTCAGAAACTCATCGTGGCCAGAAGATTGTCACAGGAGGCAGATTAACTCTGTATTTCTTATCCCTGTGTCCTAGTCTTTCTCTATGAGATTAAACTTTCTACATCAAAAGGCAGTGTTAGGGAAAGCAAGCCATAAATCAAATTCTTGCCATCCTACCCATTTATAAGAATTTATTCTGATTGGGTTTTCAACTTTGGCAGTGATTTGCCAGTTTGTTCTCAGTTCTGTTTCCTCACCTTCGCAGTTCTGTTCTGCATTTTAGGGGACTGAACCCCCAAAATACATTTCCCAGGATTCCTTGCCATTGGCTTCCAGCCAAGTTTGGCCAGTGGGAGGCACTGGAAGGAGAATGGAGGGTAAGAGAAGGGAAACTTCTTTCCTGCCCCACCTCACCCCTTCCCAAGCTCTATCTAGCACCTGACAGGGACTGTGTCTCCCCAGGTATTCATTTCCTGTCAAAAAACATCTCCTTCCATGGTCCCTGCTTCAGAGAAGTCTCATTTTAAATTTCCACTGTAAAGGTCACTCTCTAAGATCTCGTCCCCATATCTTTCAGCCTTTGGGGTTGTAGCTGCTTTTTGCTGCTGTTGATCTCTGAGTTGTCTTAAAGTTTTCTGTTTCACTGTTTGTTTCCTCCAACACTTCTGTCTCTAATCCCAGGAGAAGGAAATGGCACCCCACTCCAGTAATTTTGCCTGGAAAATCCCATGGATGGAGGAGCCTGGCAGGTACAGTCCATGGGGTTGTGAAGAGTCAGACACGACTGAGCGACTTCACTTTCACTACTGAATTATCAAGCACGGGCTCTGTTTTCCTTGCTGAGCTGAGATTGAGACAATATCAGTGTCTCATCTCAGATCTCTTCCCCAAGAAGATGTATGATCTGCGGTACTTCAGTGTTTAAGTACAAAGGTACTTAAGAGGAAAAGGAGATGAAGACTTTGTACTGGAGGGGAGAGAAAGCGCACATGCACGATACCCATATGCCTCCTTTGGAAAGTGTGTTCAATATTTTCATCTGAATCTTTAGCTTTGGTCACATCGTTAGTCTCAGGCTCTACCGATTCTAAAACAGACTTGGTTTTTACACTTTTGGTTTGTTTTGTTTCTGCATCTTGTACAATGATGTGGCACTTAACAGAGAAAAACCAAGTTCCCGGCTACTACTATCTAAAAACTAATCGTATCTTTCTTTTCTTCCTTGGCTCCAAAGAGTTGCTCACAGTAAATCATAAATTCACTCAGGGAAACAGGAACTCTGGGCTAAAGAATCTGTGGACAGAAAGGGAAAGACAGCAAGAAAAGAATTGCATTCAGACACGAAGCCTTTCCATGACTTGATAATGAGCTTTCCTCCGGATCCTCTGATTGGCTTTTGTTTTGGAAACTCTATTTTCTCAGCTACGGCTCCTGCATTCNGGACAGAAAGGGAAAGACAGCAAGAAAAGAATTGCATTCAGACACGAAGCCTTTCCATGACTTGATAATGAGCTTTCCTCCGGATCCTCTGATTGGCTTTTGTTTTGGAAACTCTATTTTCTCAGCTATGGCTCCTGCATGAGGGCTTTCAGCATCTGGCAGCTCTCCAGGTTAGCACTTCATTTCACACAACAGCTCTAATTTTCAAATATTGACTGAGGACTTAGTCTCCCTGGTGCCAGCTCAGTTCCTAAACAGTATTGCATTAAAGTTGGATTATGATTATGTACTAGTGGGGGTTCCAGTTATCCGACTAAATTCATCTTTATGGAATTTCTTTTATGGTAGGTTACCAAAAAGTATGACACCTATATGTGGTTTTACATAAAGGATGCCGAATCCATTTTTAAATGTGCACTATGCAAAGTCTGTATTTAAAATGTACTTGAAATGCACAAGGGCTTTCCCGGTGGCACAGTGGTAAAGAATCTGCCTGTCAACGCAGGAGACACGGGTTCAATCTCTGGGTCAGGAAGATTCCCTGGAATAGGAAATGGCAACCTACTCTGATCTTCTTGCTTTGAAAATTTCATTAACAAAGGAGCCTGGTGGGTTACAATCCATGGGCTTGCAAAGAATCAGGCACAACTGAGCACGCACATACCACCAGTGAAATATATTATACAAATTACATATCAAGGATGATGAATGCTATGTAAGTGGACACACTGTAAATAAAATTGTGTGCTGTCCATTTTGTGTATGCAAAATAGCCTGTTTTTAGTATTTTAGAGGCAGAGGCATTTTCACTAGGCTGACATCAGAAGGCATACTCTGCATTTGATCAGGGCTCTTGGAAGTATAATACATGGCAAAAGGAAAATAAGATTAATATTTATGAGTTGGTAATTGTTTTTCATAAGAAAGAATACTATATTACCACAGTTCTTAAGTATGAAAAAAAAAATCTGATAATTACCATGGAGAGCAGCACATTTTAATAAAATGTTCAAAACACAATGATAAAAATAGGTGCTAGACTTTACACTCAAGAATGCAGGAAATTAAAGAGAACTTATCAAGAAATAAGTTGTATAGAACAAAGTTCAACTAAATAACTGTGTTTATTTCTTGTTTTCCATCTTAGTTTGGTAGTCTTGAGAATAAATGGTTAGAGAGATGAAACAGAGTAATTATATAGGGAGCTTGTTTTTTAAAAGATCATTGTTTGCTGACTACAAAATAAAGCTGGGCAAAGCGGACAGAGTTGGAAAACTCTGAAACTCAAAACTGTTGAAACATTATTTACAAAGTCTTAAAAATGTAGGGTAGCATTTCCTCTGCAGAGATTACAGTTGATCCAGATGACTGCTGGAGGGAACATTTCCAGTGGAAGGACAGTAGAAGATAAGCAGATGTGAGACACAGGGTTCCGGAGCAGGGACCTCCAGTGTTCAGAAGCCGTGTTCTATGGGCAGATAGAAGCCATCAGCATGTATTAATGGAGGCGCCCATGGGGCCAAATCTGTCATACGGGTTGTCGCTGTTGCTGTTGTTCAGTCACCAAGTCATGTCCAACTCTCTGCGACCCCATGAACTGCAGCACACCAGGCTTCTCTGTGCTTCACTGTCTCCCTGAATTTGTTTGGTAGTATTGGGGAAGATGGGCTGAAAGGGAGAGAATATGGAGAAAACAATAATTCAGAAGCTATTGCAAGAATCCAGGGGAGAATTGATGAAAGCAGAATTAAGACAGAGACAGTGGAGATAAAAGTTGTATATATGGGTGTGGTGGTGAGATTTAATATGTATTTTAGAATAAAAACTGAGGATTTATGTCCCCTTATGGCTCCCCATATATAACTAATCCTAATGCATTTCTGTAGGAGCAAAACATGGATAAATGTGTGTAGGCAACAAATGAATGTCTATCAATCATTTATTTTGGTTTAATTGCAAAATAAATCTGCTCAATGCAATTAAAGGACCTTATCATTAGAAAATAATTAACTTATCGTATATTAACGTATATTCATGGACTCTAGCAAAATGATACAAAAGATCCTATTCGCAAGACAGGAATGTTGATGCAGATGTAGAGAATAGAACTGTGGACACAGCAGGTTAAGGAGAAATGGGATGAACTGAGAAAGTAGCATTGACGTATATACCATGTATAAAAACAGATAGCTAGTGAGAAATTGCTGTTATCACAGGGAGCTCAGCTCAGTGCTCTGTGATGACCTAGAGGGGTTTGGGGCAGGAGGAAAGCTCAAGAGAGAGGGGATATATGTATACTTATGGCCGATTCATGTTGTTGTACAGCAGAAACTAACATAACATTGTAAAGCAATTATACTCCAATTGAAAATAAAAAATCAATGATATTTTAGTCCATCTCTACCTATGCTTTTATCTCATTTATGAATCTAACAGATAATCATTCAGTTTCAACTTGATCCTTCAAATGACCATCACTCTCTACAAGCTGTCTTTTCATTATGGCACTGCCTGTTATTGGTCATTTCTCCCTTACGTTAATCAGAAATTCATCTTGCTGAAACTCCTGCCCATTGACCACTGTTCTTTATTCTGTGAAAGAGTCAAAGTTCCATTTTGTCTGACTGTTCTTCTGACAAAGACATTCAAGGTGGTTATAATTTTTCCATCAGTTTTTCTTTGGCTAATCATCTACATTTCCTTTATTTGCATCTTTAAATTCTTTATACTTGAGTTCTCCTTCTTTGACGTCAATACCCCTCTTATAATATGGAGCGCAGAATTCCACAGTATTTTTGATGTGCTCAAATCAACACAGAGATGCAGATCCTTGGCCAATAGGGCAGAATTCATATCTCCAAGTCTTACCTATCTGTTCTCCAAGATAGTTACTGACAAGGTATCTCCTCTTCTTGACCACATTCTCCATGTTTATATCACATGGTCCACAATCCCTTCAAGATTCCACGGGAATGAGTGAGAGAACTGAAATTCTTATTAGAAAAAAATTATTTTCACTAACTTTGGAGTGATGTCAAGGTTTCAAAAACAGTAAAGAAGTGTATCTTCACAAAATCTTGGGTAATGCCTTGACTCTTACCAACTTCAGTGAATGATTCCTTGCGGAGCAATTAAGTTAGAATGGGGCAAGGGAATTCAACTGTAGAGAGGGCAAAAGAAAGCTCAGTTAATCCCAGTATATATGGTTACAGGGGTAGTAGCTGTCTATTCAACAACCTATCAACAGCTAAGCAGTTTGCTGCTAGACACACATGCCTTTCATTTTTCATTGGCCTTTCTTTCTTCCATTCTTGTTTAGCCAACACGTAACTGATTCCCTCTTGCCCCTAACCATTCACTCATTTTTATTGCTTCATTCTGAATCCCCTCCAAGCTGTAATCATATTTCTTTTATCTAAATGCCCCAGATTGTTATAAAAATAATCAGAAAGGAATATCTGATAATTGTCTGATGGAAATAGTGTTATTATTAAATGCTCCTAGAGCTCTACTACATTTAAGTCTGCACATGACCTTCAAAAACTTCAGTTCCTACTCTCAAGGAGTTTCCACTCCAGCCAGCAAAGTATAGAAAGATGTATAGTGACTCAGATCACACTGTCATGCCTTTTCTAAGTCATATTGAAATAATCTTCCAAGTCCGCAATACTGATTTGTTGTCTATGAACAGCTCTATTAAGAGGTGTGTCATGGGGGAAGGATCATATTACTGATGGCATATAAGGCTGGCCCAAATGAAACTGACACAACAAGATTTCACAGTGTTGTCCCAGGTTGCTCATCTGGAGGTTGTTTGTAAGATGGCATTGCCCAAATGCAAGATAGGTTTTAAGTACAGACACTATGCTGGGAAAATATTCTCTTCAAGAATTTTACAGCTACCCACCACCCAATGGCTCAGAACAAGCAAACAGAAAATAGCCACTGTATCCTAGCTATTGTAAAAAGTGCTGCACCGGAAGTTGGGGTATTTGAGCCTCTTTCAACTATGGTTGGCTCAGGGTATATGCCCAGTAGTGGGATTGTTGGGTCATGTGATAGTTCTATTCCTAGTTTTTAAAGTAATTTCCATATTATGGAATATTACTTAGCTATAAAAAAGAAAGCATTTGAGTCAGTCTTAATGAGGTAGATGAACCTAGAGCCTATTATACAGAGTGAAGTAAGTCAGAAAGAGAAAGACAAATATTGTGTATTAACACATGCATATGGAACTTGGAAGGATGGTACTGTTGAAACTATTTGCAGAGCAGCAGTGGAGATGCAGACATAGAGAACAGAATTGTGGACACAGTAGGGGAAGGAGAGGCGGGATGAATTGAGAGAATAGTATGGAAACATATATATCACTACATGTGCAAGAGATAGCAAGTGGGGATTTGTTATGTGACACAGGGAGCTCAACCCAGTGCTCTTTGACTACCTAGAGGGATGGGATGGGGAGGGAGATAGGAGAGGGTTTCAGGAGGGAGGGGGTATATGTATACTTCTGGCTAATTCATGCTGGTGTATGGCAGAAACCAACACGATATTGTAAAACAATTATCCTCCAGTTTAAAAAAAAATGAAAAAAGAAAGAAAGAAAGAAAATAGCCACTAGAAAGATCCTAGGCTTGATAACTCAGGGTAGAGAGAGCTCTGCAGTATTTTGCAGAACGCGCTGCAAGAAAATCAAGCCTGTCACAGGAATCCGTGATAAAAGACTTTACTTTCAAAGCTTGCACATTGAGCAACTGCCTGAGAGAAACCAAAATCCAGTAATATGCATCCAGAAACAAGAAAGAGACCTCACAGAACACTGGAGAGGTCTGAAGAAAACATCAGGGCAACCTGAATCTGAATTATCCTGTTTCTGTGTAATGACTAAAAGTTTACTAGCGACACTGCTATTATCACATCCCTCATCCTTTCTAAGGTTAACTAAAATTCGGGGTCTAAGAACAGGTCTCTCATCTTCAGCATTATTGCCAGTTTGGGGTGATTAATTCTTTGTTGTGGGCCTGTCTTATGCACTGTAGGGCATTTGGCACCCCACCNCTTGGACTGCAAGGAGATCCAACCAGTCCGTCCTAAAGGAGATCAGTCCTGGGTGTTCATTGGAAGGACTGATGTTGAAGCTGAAACTCCAGTACTTTGGCCACCTGATGTTAAGAGCTGACTCATTGGTAAAGACCCTGATGCTGAGAAAAATTGAGGGCGGGAAGAGAAGGGGACGGCAGAGGATGAGATGGTTGGATGGTATCACTGACTCAATGGACATGGGTTTGGGTGGGCTCCGCGGGTTGGTGATGGACAGGGAGGCCTGGTGTGCTGCAGTTTATGGAGTCACAAAGAGTTGGACACGACTTAGCAACTGAACTGAACATTTCAGCACAGATTCTTGTACTTACTCTTGGAGTCGGAGCTTTGTGATGTGGAAACAGCATCTGAAAGTGATTGACTCATCAATGTTGCTTCTGTAGTACTCAACTTGGTCTCCATGATGTTCTCGGTGCTAGCTCCTAATTATGAAAAAAGAGTGAGTAGTCATCAGGGGTGTAATCAATACTAGACTGTATCATTAATATTAATATAAACATCCAGTTACAGCTTGAAGATTAGCTACTTAAAGTCTTCTGATCAAGGTATAGAAATTCAGTGTTTTGATATCTACCTTTTGGTGAGTCAGTTAATTACGTTTTTTTTTTTTTTTTAAGTGAAGGGAGATTAGACTCTCCTGTTTGTCTGATACAGGTTATTTCATTTGATCACATAGTAATTTTATGAATTAAGTAGTAACTATGATCATAATTTTATGTATGACTCAGAAAAGTTATAGAATTTTCCCATGGTCAAGCCAAATTTTTCCTGATGTGAAACTAGTTCTCAGCTACCCTAGAAAGGGGTTGGTAAGGCAGTAGTAGTAGTTGAAAGTGGTACCATGGCTCTCAATCTGTCTAGGAGAGAATTTTCAGGTAGGTGGGGCAGCTAGGGGGAAAGAGATGATAGCAAGTGAATAGATTAAACTTTTTAATTATATTTAGCTCATTTTGGGGAGTGGGGGGAAGAAATTTAACAACAAAGAAACAAAGAAAAATAAGCTGAGTTTTCAAAAATAGCATTGGGATATTTTAAATCATCTATATTTNAGGGGGAAAGAGATGATAGCAAGTGAATAGATTAAACTTTTTAATTATATTTAGCTCATTTTGGGGAGTGGGGGGAAGAAATTTAACAACAAAGAAACAAAGAAAAATAAGCTGAGTTTTCAAAAATAGCATTGGGATATTTTAAATCATCTATATTTGCATGAATATTATAAAACAAAATGATCAATGACCTCCAGGCTTTTCAAAGTCCAGCACAGGACTATTGTTAGTGTTAGCTAGATATGGTGTTGGCTGGAGATGAGGAGAATGCAGTTTAATAGATTTTTATCACAAAGAGGTCTGGAAGCCTGAATTGTGGATACCTTCCAGAAGCGCCAATCAGGTTTCATTCTGTGGCATTAAGCATCTACAGTATACAGCAAATTCTTAGTGCACGTGAGAGATTCATGCTGGAGAAGCTGATAGTTTGTAGAAAGACCTCACAGATGATGGGTAACTGTGTCTTCTGACAAAAAAAGCTTTAGGAATTGATATGTCAAAGAAAGTGAAAAAATTTGAACATAGGCTAAGGATTAATGCTGCATATGAGAAAGAATGAGTGAAAATGGGCACAAACTTCAAAAGAATCTTGAAGTATTAAATTGAGAGGGAAATATTTGAGGAAGTAAAGAAATGTCTTATTCTTACAGCAGGAAAGCAGAAATTAATCTTTGCAATAGCATGGAAGTGGAAAGGAACAGAAACTCAATACTAGAGGATGGAGGAACATGGGGATAAATATTTTGCTTTTCACTGGAACTCAAGGAAATATGCTTGAAAAACATCAGGACAGGAGTTCTTCATAAATCTTCAGAGAGTTCTTCTTCTAAGCTAAAATTGGAAACCATGAAAAAGCTATCCTAATGGCCTAAAAAATTATCTAATATGAAGTGGATTCAATAGTCTTGGTGATGGGGGGGAAAAGAATATGTAGCTAAGAAAGGTCCAGTTTATAAAAATACAAAGAGAAGAGCAGAAAATGGAATAGCTGGGCTACAATGCCAAAAATTTTACTTAAGAGAATTATCACTATATCTGCTACTATGGGCAAGAATCTCTTAGAAGAAATGGAGTAGCCCTCATAGTCAACATAGTACTGAAATTCAGTACTTGGGTGCAATCTCAAAAACAACAGCATGATCTCAGTTCATTTCCAAGGCAAACCATTCAACATCACAGTAATCAAAGTCTATTCACCAACCACTAATGCCAAAGAAGCTGAAGTTGAATGGTTCTATGAAAACCTACAAGACTGTCTAGAACTAACACCAGAGAAAGATGTCCCTTTCATCATAGTGGATTGGAATGCCAAAGTAGGAAGTCAAGAGATAACCTGTAATAACAGGCAAATTTGGCTTTGGAGTGCAAAATGAAGCAGAGCAAAGGCTAACAGAGTTTTGCCAAGAGAACACACTGGTCACAGCAAACACCCTCNTGGAATGCCAAAGTAGGAAGTCAAGAGATAACCTGTAATAACAGGCAAATTTGGCTTTGGAGTGCAAAATGAAGCAGAGCAAAGGCTAACAGAGTTTTGCCAAGAGAACACACTGGTCACAGCAAACACCCTCTTCCAACAACAAAAGAGACAACTCTACACATGGACATCATCAGAAGGTCAACATCAAAAATCAAACTGATTATATTCTTTGTAGCCAAAGATGAAAAAGCGCTATAGAGTCAGCAAAAACAAGACCTGGAGCTGACGGTGGCTCACATCATGAGCTCCTTATTGCAAAATTCAGACTTAAGATGAAGAAATTAGGGAAAGCCACTAAGCCATTCATGTTTGACCTCATAAATCCCTTACAATTATACAATGAAAGTGACAAATAGATTCAAGGGATTAAATCTAGTAGATAGAGTGCCTGAAGAACTATGGACAGAGGTTCATAACATTGTACAGAAGGTAATGACCATAACATTGTACAGGAGGTAGTGACCATAACCATCTCCAAGAAAAAGAAATGCAAGAAGGCAAAGTGGTTGTCTGAGGAGGCCTTACAAATAATTGAGGAAAGAGGACAGCGAAAAGCAAAGGAGAAAGGGAAAGATATACCCAGCTGAATACAGATTTCTAGGGAAAAGCAAGGAGAGATAAGGCCTTCATAAACGAATAATGCAAAGAAATAGAGGAAAACAATAGAACGGGAAAGACTAGAGATCTCTTCAAGAAAATTGGAGATATCAAAGGAACAATCATGTGTGGATGGACATGAATAAGGAAAGAAATGATATGGACCTAACAGAAGCAGATAGATTAATAGGTGGCAAAACACAAAGGAACTATACAAAAAAGATCTTAGTGACCCAGATAACCATGATGGTGTGATCACTCACCTAGAGCCAGACNAGGAAATGGCAACCCCTGTCTCTTATACACATCTTAGGACTGTTGTGAGGATTAAAGATATCATATAAAGTTCAATTCGCAGGTTGCCTACATGTAGCAAACCCAAGATACACCTTAGCTATTTTCACTGGTTTCCATATAGTTTGCACTTACAGAATGGGGGTTCAGTGTCTTCTCAACACTTTTCTTGGTCAGTTTCTCAAGTTAGAGACCCCTTTCAGATATTGTTGAAAGTGAAACATGAATCCTTTGGGAGCTATGCAGTTTTTGCTACTCAATATTTTTGACCCATGAGAAGATAAATCAGGAAAAATGACCCAGGTAACACAGATTACTGTCACAGTGAGGCTTACTATATTTCAATGTGCAATATTGTACTCAAGATTAAAAGAAGAAGGGATAGACATTTGAGTGAAGAAAGAAAAAGTGATGATTGTTCTAAAAGGATTCTTAGATTTTAAATCCTAGAGGGCAAAAGACAGAGTCTGTAAGGAATTCTGTGTCTTCTTTGACAGTTTTTTTTTTTTTTTTTATAATGACAATGACGAATCCAGAACATGGTAGTTTAAAGACAATACCCCGTGATTTTGTTTTCCTTAAAATTCATTCCAGAAACTCTTGTTGAACAAATTACTTGGCTGACCTGCTAAGTTCGTTCCTAGAACAAATCATTTCAGCTAAAGAGTAAGCTCATGCTGATTTGTGTATTAGAGTTTTTCATCTGCCATCAGATTTTATTTCTTCTTTCTCCTTTACTACATTCCACTCCCATACACAAACACCTGGAGTGCCTATGGCACCAGGGTCCCTTTCCCTCTGAGGTTCATCAACACACAAAGGAAAAGCTCCTAATTAGAGTAAACAATTTGATAGATTGTATTGGCGGGGAAATTAATTCAGAATAGCTGGGAAATGAATAATGACAGTAGTTTGGAATGTGACTTTTCTGTGCCTTGCTCAGAAAAAAAGAAAAGAAAAAGGACAGAGGAGAATCTGTGATCATAATATATAGCAGTTTATCCATTTAGAAGGAGTCGTCCAGGAACACTAGAAAGATCAGTATTAGACACATCTTAGGTCTTAACTGGAAATACTAGAAGCAACATAAACAGAGTACCAATTAAGTTGTAAGTGGTAGTAATTGGGTAGATAACATGAACAGAAGAGAAGATAAAGAAGAGGGGCAAAAGGACTTGTGAAAAACAGCAATATCATGAAAGAAAGACTGTCCAAGTGGGAAGATGAAGTCTAATATATTTGGAAGCAGGTTCATTTTAAAACCCCTATATTTAATTCCATTCCATTAATAATGCAGTACATCTGGGAAGAAGCATTTGGAAGGGAGCAGTACTTAAAGAGATTTAAATATGATCCCAATTAAACCCAAAAAGTAGGTATGATTTTGCAGTGTGAATCAGGATATTACCAATGTGATCCACACTGGAGACCCAGCCTTACAGATAAGGCAGGAACAATCTGTTTTTCTGTTTCTTTGCTTGTTTTCACTATTTTGGAGTGATCAATCACTTGATGGGGATCTTGTTCAAAAATTGAAATGATCTAGAATAGTGTCCAAGGAAACTACTTGAGAGATATATTAAAGAATAGACAGAACAAAGATAAAACATGATCACTGATGAATATGATGACTTTTTAAAGCTTATCAATTCAGTTGACAATTCAATTTGTGTTAGACATTGCAGTTACAAAAGTCAATCACAATAAGTTATAGTTCTGTCTTCATCCCTCAGTTCCAATCAGGGTGGTCTCTGTTCAGTTCAGTTCAGTTCAGTCGCTCAGTCGTGTCCGACTCTTTGCGACCCCATGAATTGCAGCACGCCAGGCCTCCCTGTTCATCACCATCTCTCGGAGTTCACTCAGACTCATGTCCATCGAGTCCGTGATGCCATCCAGCCATCTAATCCTTGGTCGTCCCCTTCTCCTCCTGCCCCCAATCCCTCCCAGCATCAGAGTCTTTTCCAATGAGTCAACTCTTCTCATGAGGTGGCCAAAGTACTGAGTTACAACTTTAGCGTCATTCCTTCCAAAGAAATCCCAGGGCTGATCTCCTTCAGAATGGACTGGTTGGATCTCCTTGCAGTCCAAGGGACTCTCAAGAGTCTTCTCCAACACCACAGTTCAAAAGCACCAATTCTTCGGCACTCAGCCTTCTTCACAGTCCAACTCTCACATCCATACATGACCAAGGAAAAACCATAGCCTTGACTAGACGGACCTTAGTTGGCAAAGTAATGTCTTTGCTTTTGAATATGCTCTCTAGGTTGGTCATAACTTTTCTTCCAAGGTGTAAGCGTCTTTTGTAGAGACCATCAAATATTCTATGGTTTTTTTTACTCTAAGTCTCATTTACACAATCAGTTTTTGTTGTTGTTGATAGTCATTCAGTCATGTCCAGCTCTTTCTGACACCATGGACTGTAGCCCACCAGGCTCCTCTGTCCAAGTGATTTCCAGGCAAGAATACTATAGTGGGTAGCCATTCCCTTCTCCAGGAGATCTTCCCTACCCAGAGATTGATCCCAGGTCTCCTGCACTGCAGGCAGATTCTTTATTGTCTGAGCCACCAGGGAAGCCCAAATGAGATAATATAATGAAGCAATTAACAGCTTCTTACATAAGTAGTAAGTAATGTTTGCTATATCTCTTTTTTTGATCATACAGTCCCTTCTTTGAATTCACCTTTGATAAAAGCTGGAGATTCAGTGTTATCACAGTCAGGATTTTTGAAATGTTTTTTAAGAAAAAATTACAAAAATATGCCCCACAGCATTAACAGGCTATGTATTTGGCAAAATTAAGATCTGTTTGTATCTAATTCTATGTATATTCAAAATGTATGTACTTGAAATGCATTGTTTTCATCATTGAATTAATCTTCCTTTAAAAAGTGTTTAAATTTAAAAAACAGACAATAACAAGTGTTGACACGGGAATGGGGAAATTAGAACCCTCATACATTACTCCTGAGAATGTTAAATACAACATTTGTTTGGAAAACAATTGGATGATTTCTCAAAATGTTAAACCTAGAGTAACCATATAGCCCAGCAACTCCATTTTAGGTACCTATTCAAGGAAAGTGAAAGGGTATGACTACACAGAATTTGCACACAAATATTCACAGCAGCCTTATTAATTATAGCCACAAAGTGTAAACAACCCAAATGTCCATCAGCTGATGAATAAATAAATCAAAATTAGTAAATCTATCCATCAAATACTAGTTGGCAATGATAAGAAATGAGTGCTTATGCATGCTACAACATGAATGACCCTCAAAAACACTGTGCTAGATGAGAAAAATCAGACACAAAAGACATTTTACGTGATTCCATTAACATGAAAGTTCAGACTAGGCCAGTCTGTAGAGACAGGAAACAGATTAGGGGCTGTTGAGGGCTGAGAGTAGGTGGTGGGGAGAAGGAAGGATTGGGGAACTGAGAGTAGGTACTTGGCGAATATTGTCAAATGAATGAGTGAATGAAGAAATAAATGCTGTTGATTATTATGGCAGAGAATTGATCAAGGAATAGGACTGGGTCACTTAGTTCAGTTCAGTCACTCAGTCGTGTCCAACACTTTGCAACCCCATGAACTGCAGCATGCCAGGCCTCCCTGTCCATCACCAACTCCTGGAGTCCACCCAAACCCATGTCCATCTAGTNTTGTTTTTGCTTTGGCACCATCCCTTCATTCTTTCTGGAGTTATTTCTCCACTGATCTCCAGTAGCATATCGGACACCTACTGACCTGTGGAGTTCCTCTTCCAGTATCCTATCATTTTGCCTTTTCATACTGTTGATGGGGTTCTCAAGGCAAGAATACTGGAGTGGTTTGCCATTCCCTTCTCCAGTGTACCACATTCTGTCAGAACTCTCCATCACGCCTGGCCATCTTCGGTGGCCCCACAGGGCATGGCTTAGTTTCACTGAGTTAGACAAGGCTATGTCCTAGTGTGATTAGATTGACTAGTTTTCTGTGATTATGGTTTCAGTGTGTCTGCCCTCTGATGCCCTCTTGCAACACCTACCATCTTACTTGGGTTTCTCTTACCTTGGACGTGGGGTATCTCTTCACGGCTGCTACAGCAAAGTGAAGCCGCTACTCCTTACCTTGGACAAGGGGTCTCTCCTCACCACCGACCCTCCTGACCTTGAACATGGAATAGCTCCTCTAGGCCTTCCAGCTCCCATGCAGCCACCGCTCCTTGGATGTGGGGTCTCTCCTCCTGGCCGCTGCCCCTGGCCTTGGGTATGGGGCAGTTCCTCTCAGCTGCTGCCCCTCCCAGCTGCCACCCCTGACCTCGGATGTGTAGCTCCTCTTGGATGCTGCCCCTGAACTCGGACATTGGGAAGCTCCTCTAGGCTGCCAAAATCAAATCCCTTATGATTATACAGTGGAAGTGAGAAATAGATTTAAGGGCCTAGATCTGATAGATAGAGTGCGTGATGAACAATGGATGGAGGTTAGTGACATTGTATGGGAGACAGGGATCAAGACCATCCCCATGGAAAATAAATGCAAAAAAAGCAAAATGGCTGTCTGAGGAGGCCTTACAAATAGCTGTGAATAGAAGAGAAATGAAAAGGAAATATACAAGCATCTGAATGCAGAATTCCAAAGAATAGCAAGAAGAGATAAGAAATCCTTCCTTGGCGATCAATGCAAATAAATAGAGGCAAACAATAGAATGGGAAAGACTAGAGATCTCTTCAAGAAAATTAGAGATACCAAGGGAACATTTCATGCAAAGATGGACTCAATAAAGGACAGAAATGGTACGGACCTAACAGAAGCAGAATATATTAAGAAGAGGTGGCAAGAATACACAGAAGAATTGTACAAAAAAGATCTTCATGACCAAGATAATCACGATGGTATGATCAGTCATCTAGAGCCAGACATCCTGAAATGTGAAGTCAAGTGGGCCTTAGAAAGCATCACTATGAACAAAGCTAGTGGAGGTGATGGAATTCCA
>SJYV01023421.1:1385331-1416807 GCA_006410875.1 Neotragus pygmaeus | reverse complement strand
CATGAGGTGGCCAAAGTACTGGAGTTTCAGCTTTAGCATCATTCCTTCCAAGGAAATCCTAGGGTTGATCTCCTTCAGAATGGACTGGTTGGATCTCCTTGCAGTCCAAGGGACTCTCAAGAGTCTTCTCCAACACCACAGTTCAAAAGCATCAATTCTTTGGTGCTCAGCTTTCTTCACAGTCCAACTCACATCCATACATGACTACTGGAAAAACCATAGCCTTGACTAGACTGACCTTTGTTGGGAAAGTATTTAGTTACCACTTACCAAATATATGCTGAACACTTACTATGTTCACATCTTTAGTCAAGTACTTGGTATAAAAAGATGAATATGACCCAGTTCCTTTTCTTAGAGCTCAGAATATAGTCCTCTAAGACTATAAGCAAGGCATAAATTCAAGGTTGCCGTTTCCTTCTCCAGGATATCTTTCCTACTCAGGGATTGAAACTGTGTCTCCTGTTTCTCCTGCATTGGAGATGCACCACCTGGGAAGCCCCATTATAATATTTTAAGTCCCGTATTTTTTTTTTTTTAACTACAGCAATAGCAATCAGATGCTGGGTGACTATACTGGAGAGAACATATTATCACATGAATAAGGTATTTTATTTTTTGAAGGAAAATTATAGAACATTTTATTTTGATATGTTCCTGGACTGTCTCACATTTTATTTTTGACCTCACCAAAAGTTTGTATATGCCCAGTGTCCTTACAAAGAATCAAGAACAGCCTGATGGCACGAAATTTCTTGGGATGCTACCAAAAATGTTGTTACTCAAATTTAAGCTAAGAAAAGAAAGATTCCCTGTTTCCATAAATATTTGAATCATCAAAATAACCTCAAGCAGACAAGCTCTAGTACTCAAGTATAATCATTCATTACTTTCAAATCACTTTGATTTTACTTACTTGAGATAATGTGGTCTGACATATTGATTATCCATTCTTGGCCATGGGGGGACTCTTACTCATATATTCATCTGACTAGTTTAGAGGAGTTTGTATGTACAGATGTCATATGATGCTTCAAAAACGTGGTGGTTCAAAAATAACAGAACTCCACTAAACCAATACTGCTGGACTGTCAGAACTGCTCCTATATCAGGAATAGACCTGGCACTCAGGTCTACCCCGGGAGGGTGCCATCCTCCTTGTTTGTCTGTTGTGGATCTGCAAGTGCCAAGTGTTCCCAACTGAAGTGTCTCTCCTTAATGATACATGTTGAAGTCCTTAATTAACTCTTCTGAAATGTATCATTTACATATCATAAAATTCACTTACTTTGTTTATAATTCAATGATTTCTAGTAAATTTACTGAACTGTGAAGCCATCACTATAACCCATTTTTTATCACCCCTATAATATGTCCCCTGTATCCACTGATGGTTCATCCCTATTCCTACCTTCAGCCCTGGATAACCACTAACTCACTTTCTGTCTCCAGATATTTAATTTTTCTGTACATGTCATAAAAATGGAATCATACAATACATGGCTTTTTATGTCTGGCTTCTTGAAATTAGTATAATGTTTTTGAGGTTCTTTCATGTGATAGTGGAGAAGGAAATGGCAACCCATTCCAGTATTCTTGCCTAGAGAATCCTGTGGACAGAGGAGCCTGATGGGCTGCTGTCCATAGGGTCGCACAGAGTTGGACATGACTGAAGTGACTTAGCACACATGCATGCATTGGAGAAGGAAATGGCAACCCACTCCAGTATTTGTGCCTGGAGAATCCCAGGGATGGAGGAGCCTGGTGGGCTGCCGTCTAAGGGGTCACACAGAGTCGGACACGACTGAAGCGACTTAGCAGCAGCAGCAGCATGTAATAGCATATACCAAAAGCTTATTCCATTTTATTGCTTGATAATATTCATTGTATGGATGTGCCGCATTTTGTTTCTCTATTTCTGTGGCTATTTGGGTTCTTCCCAGTTTGGGGCTATTAAGAATAATGCTGGTATGAACATTTGTGAATGATTGCTTTTGGTCACCTATTTTGACTTCTCTTTGGGTGGACATATGCCTAGGAATGGAATTACTGGGTCATATGGTAACTGTAGGTTTAACACTTTGAGAAATGGCCCAACTGCTTTCAAATTAGCTGCACTATTTTATATTTTTGTCAGTGATTTAGGAGGGTTTCCATTTTTTCACATCCTTGCCAATAATTATCATCTTTCTTATTGACTGTAGGCTTTTTAATGGGTGTAATGATACATCATGTTTTTGCCTAGCAATTCTCTAATGACTAATGATGTCATTGAACATCTTTTCATGCATTTACTAATCATTCTTGTGTCTTCTTCAATGAAATGTTTACTGAAGTCTTTTGTCCATTTGTTTCTTGAGTTATTTGTATAATTATTGAATTGTAAACATTAATTATATATTCTTTATACAAGTCCTTTATCAGTTATGTGATTTGAAAAAATTTTTGTCTGAGGTTTTTCTTAAAAGCTCAGATAAAAAACAGGACAATTTCCTTACTTTTGAAGTACCAGCTTTTTATTTTGATGATGATTTTGATGATGCCTAACTTAGCAATTTTTTCTTTAATTTCTCATGCTTTTGGTATCACATCTAAGAAGTTTTTGTCTAACCCAAAGTCTCACTTTTATTATGTTTTATTATAAAATATGTAAAATTTCAGTTCTTGCATTTCAATTTCAGAACCATTTTTAGTTAATTTTTCTGTCTAGTGTAAAAAGAATTTTTTTCTATATGGAGATAAAGACAAAGTTTATCTTTAAATTTGGACATTCTGTTTTCTCAGTACTATTTATTGAAAAAAATGTTTTTGTCCCCACTGAGTCGTCTTAGTACCTCTGTTTAATATCAATTGACCATAAGTATATGAGCTTATTTCTGAACTCTCAATTCTGTTTCATCGATTTATATGTCTATCATTATGACAATACTATACTATCTTCATACATACATTTTGAAAGTTGATGGAAACTTTTAATCTAAGAAATTATTTGGAAATGACTAAATATACTCTCCATCTAGCCAAGGCTATGGTTTTTCCAGTAGTCATGTATGGATGTGAGAGTTGGACTATAAAGAAAGCTGGGCACCAAAGAATTGATGCTTTTGAACTGTGGTATTGAAGGAGACTCTTGAGACTACCTTGGACTGCAAGGAGATCCAACCAGCCCATCCTAAAGGAGATGAGTCCTGAGTGTTCATTGGAAGGACTGATGTTGAAGCTGAAACTCCAATACTTTGGTCACCTGATGCACAGAGCTGACTCATTTGAAAAGACCCTGATGCTGGGAAAGATTGAGGGCAGGAGGAGAAGGGGATGACAGAGGATGAGATGGTTGAATGGCATCACTGACTCAATGGACGTGAGTTTGGGTAGGCTCCAGGAGTTGGTGGTGGACAGGGAGGCCTGGTGTGCTGCAGTCCATGTGATTGCAAAAGGTCAGACACGACATGAGCGACTGAGCTGAACTGAACTGAAATATACTCTGCCTTTAAAAATAGTCTTCCTTTTCATTCATACTATAAGAAACATTAGAATAAAACATAATAAAATGAGGAAGAGAATAGTAGAAAAAAGGGAGCACAAAAGTTTTTTGCAGAAAAATCTGTTCCGTGTATGTCTTGTATACTGCAAACTGTGGCTACCATTGTGACCCTGAGCTTGTCAACAATGCAATGCTCAGTAAAAATATCTTTCAAAAATAAAGGTGAAGTGAAGATTTTTTATATATAAAAAGGCTGTAAGCATTAATTACCAATAACCTATGAGAAATATTAAAGTGCTTCAGATAGAAGAAAAATGATATGAGAGAGAAACACGAATGTATACAAAGCAAAGAAAAACACTGGAAATGATTTTTACAGGTGTAAAAATGTACCTTTTCAATATCATTTAAACAGTCTAAAAGGTAATTGATTACGCAAACAAAAAAAATAACAGTGTAATATGGAGTTTATAACATAAATATACATAACATGTGTGACAAGAGTACTGAGGTTGGGGGAGGAGAAATTAAAGTGTACTCTTGTAAGCTTATTACATCATAAATGAAATTATATAAAACCACCGGAATGTATACTGTGATTTGTTAAAGTTGTATACAATGAACCATAATGTAACCACTAAAATAATAAAACACTTACAGGTAATAAGTCAACAAAATTAATAAAGTAGAATCATAAAAATTCTCTTAATCAGAAGGACGTTGAAAAATAGAAAAAAGAAAAGAACAGAGGGACCAATAAGACAATGGACAGCAAAATGATAATTTAAATGTAATCACATCAATCATTACATCGATGCAGGATGCAGGATGCTTGGGGCTGGTGCACGGGGATGATCCAGAGAGACGTTGTGGGGTGGGAGGTGGGAGGGGGATTAAGGATTGGGAGCTCGTGTACACCTGTGGTGGATTCATGTCGATGTATGGCAAAGCCAATAGAGTATTGTAAAGTAAAATAAAGTAAAAAAATAAATTAAAAAAAAAAGTAAAATCTTTTCAAGATTTTATCAAGCCTAGTGGTGGTTTAGTCACTAAGTCATGTCCTACTCTTATGACCCCATGGACCGTAGCCCACCAGGCTCCTCTGCCCATGGGATTCTCCAGGCAAGAATACTGGAGTGGGTTGCCATTTCTTTCTCCAGGGGATCATCCCAACCCAGGAATCAAACCTGGATTTCCTGCATTGCAGACAGACTCTTTACCAACTAAGCTATGAGGGAAGTTCAGTTCAGTTCAGTCGCTCAATCTTGTCCGACTCTTTGTGACCTGGTGAATTGCAGCATGCCAGGTCTCCCTGTCCATCACCAATTCCCAGAGTTCACTCAAACTCACATCCATCGAGTCAGAATGCCATTCAGCCATCTATTCCTCTGTCATCCCCTTCTCCTCCTGCCCCCAATCCCTCCCAGCATCAGAGTCTTTTCCAATGAGTCAACTCTTCGCATGAGGTGGCCAAAGTACTGGAGTTTTAGCTTTAGCATCATTCCTNCATTCAGAAAACTAAGATCATGGCATCATGTCCCATCACTTCATGACAAATAGATGGGGAAACAGTGGAGATAATAAAGAGTGCCTTTATTTTCTCAGGCTCCAAAATCACTGCAGATGGTGATTGCAGCCATGAAATTAAAAGATACTCCTTGGAAGGAAAGCTATGACCAACCTAGACAGCATATTAAAAAGCAGAGACATTACTTTGCCAACAAAGGTCCATCTAGTCAAGGCTATGGTTTTTCCAGTAGTCATGTATGGATGTGAGAGTTGGACTATAAAGAAAGCTGAGCACCAAAGAATTGATGCTTTTGAACTGTGCTGTTGGAGAAGACTCTTGAGAGTCCCTTGGACTGCAAGGAGATCCAACCAGTCCATCCTAAATGAGATCAGTCCTGAATATTCATTGGAAAGACTGATGCTAAAGCTGAAACTCCAATACTTGGGCCACCTGATGTGAAGAGCTGACTCATTTGAAAAGACCCTGATGTTGAGAAAGATTGAGGGCAGGAGGAGAAGGGGATGACAGAGGATGAGATGGTTGGATGGCATCATCGACTCAATGAACATGAGTTTGGGTAGGCTCCAGAAGGTGGTGACGGACAGGGAGGCCTGGCATGCTGAAGTTCCTGGCCTCGCAAAGAGTCAGGCATGACTGAACTACTGAACTGAACTGAACTGAACTGGACCTTCCCTATCCCCTCATTCTATCACTAGAGACCCAGAAGGGACTCAGAATATACCTATTCTTCCTGTTAAAGAGGGGATTAATAGGTGTTAAACTGAATTTTTAAGAATAGAAGTATATTTTAAAAGAGAGTGGGGAAAGGAAAAATTATTTAAAGAAGGTATATCTTTGGTTTCCCACAAGAACACAATATTGTCAAAATTATTTTCTTGATAATTAGCATATTACCCAGAAGTCTTTATTCTTGGGTACACATTTAGGCTTTAGAGTAGAAGAATGATCCAAAGTGTGTACATTTTGAGTGTATATGTCCCCATGCTTGCAAATTTCTGGACAGTAAGTCCATAGTTTAGATGATATTTTCAAGGGATCAATGTGTCACTCCCCCACTGCATACTCTTTTAAATCACCTCCTCCCCACATTGTATCCCCGGCCCTTCAGACATCAACCCTGCACAAATTTTGACCAGTCTTTTATTTGTACAACTTGAAAACACTTCACCTCGGGTCACAGCCTTCACTCCTTTTAGTCTACCCTGAGCCTTCTCAAATACCACCCATTTGGCATTCAGACCCCCAGGTCATCGCTGACCACCAAGTGCTAAGAACCAATACAGCAATACCTCCCTCCTTCATTCCCCAAAGGAAAAAAATCTGATTTCCATTTCATTGGGTTTCTAAAGCCTCAAACAGGAAACTGACTCAAAGCAGATTTTGGATTTACTGTTCTCTCCTTCCCTGCTTCAGTTGCTTCCAAAATAATCTGTTGCCACACAAATCCAAGCTAGGACTGCCAGTGACTTAAAAAGAATAAGACCTATTCTTTAAGTACTGATAGAATTTCCCACTTGAGAGTTCCATTGTCCAAATCTTCCCTTTGCTGAGGCTGATGACCACAGTGTTTGAATTTACATGCACAGGGTACCCTTGTGATCTTCTAGGTGCACTGCGTTTCTCACACAGCTGTGGGGCTCTTTGTTTATGCAAAATCTGAAATGAATTTTCTCTCCAAGTAGTGTTGTCATGCATCATGGAGCCCAGCTTGTTCCAGTGCCCAGGACCCTTTCTTTGCCCTGCTTCTTTACTACTAGACTCCAGCTATTTGTAACCGCTTTCTTTTTTCTATAATATTTTTAAAAATCTTTATTGCATTTGTTACAATCTTGCTCTTGCTTGGGGTTTTTGGCCCTGAGACTGTGGGATCTTAGGGATCGAGCTTGTACCCTTGCATTAGAAGGCAAAATTTTAACCATTGGACTGCCAGGAAGGTCTAACCTGCTTTCTTAAATATGTCTGCTCTAGCATGTGGTGGGTAAGATTGTAAGACGAGATCCAGTGACCCACACCCTTGTATGAAGCTCTCCCTTTGAGTTTCAGCGGCACCTGTGAATATGATAGGATAGCCTTGCTCTGATGATATTAGGTAGTGAGGTGAAGGGACTTTGCTGATGTAAAGAGAGATCCCTAACCAAGTAACTTTGAGTTAATCAAAGAGACAACTTTAGGTGAACCTGACTTAATCAGGTGAACTCTTTAAAAGAGGGTTTAGGGCTCTCCTGAGCTCAGAGATTTCCATAGACTGCTCTCGAAGAAGCAAGTTGCCATGAGCTCTGTAGCTGCAAGGAAATTAATTCTGCCAAGAACCACGTGAGTTTGCAAGAGAATTTGCACCTCAGATGAACCTGCAGCCCCAGCTGACAGTTTCATTGCAGCCTGGTGAGTCTCTGAGTAAACGATCCCATTAGGCTACGTCCAGACTCTGACCCACAGAAACTGTGAGAAAGTAAATGTATGTTAAGTCATTAAGCTCAAGACAATCCATTACACAGAATAAAAACTAGCACGTAACACTCGTCACGTAACTTTAGTTTACACCAATGCTTCCTTGGCCTCCCTGTGGCTCATCTGGTAAAGAATCTGCCTGCAATGCGAGAGACCTGGGTTGGGAAGAGCCCCTGGAGAAGGGAAAGGCTACCCACCCCAGTATTCTGGCCTGGAGAATTCCATGGACTGTATAGCCCATGAGGTCGCAAAGAGTCAGTCATGACTGAGTGACTTTAACTTCAATGCTTCCTTGCTACCTAAATGGGAGTGACTATGTTCTTTCCATCTTGGTTTCACCAATGTGTAGCAAAATGCCTTATGTAGAGTAAATATTTAATAAAATTAACTGATGGTTTCTTGTTGCTCAGTCACTAAGTTGTGTCGGACTCTTTGAGACCCCATGGACAGCAACACAGCAAAGTGTCCGGACCCTCACCATCTCCCAGAGCTTGCTCAAACTCCAGTACATTAAGTCAGTGATATCATCCAACCATCTCATCCTCTGTCGTCCCTTTCTCCTCCTGCCCTCAATCTTTCCCAGCATCAGGGTCTTTTCCAATGAGTTGGCTCTTCACAACAGGTGGTCCAACTATTGGAGCTTCAGCTTCAGCATCAGTCCTTTCAGTGAATACTCATTTCCTTTAGGACTGACTGATTTGATCTCCTTGCAGTCCAAGGGACTCTTCAAAAGTCTTTTCCAGCACCATAATTCAAAAACATCAATTCTTCAGTACTCAGTGTTCTTTGTGGTCCAACTCTCACATCCATACATGACTACAGGAAAAACCATAGCTTTGAACATGCAGACCTTTGTCAGCAAAGTGATGTTTCTGCCTTTTAACACACTATTTAGGTTTATCATAGCTCCTCTTCTAAGGAGGAAGTGTCTTTTAATTTTGTGGCTGCAGTCACCATCTGTAGTAATTTTGGAGCCCAAGAAAATAAAATTTGTCACTGTTTCCATTTTCTCCCCATCTATTTGCCATGAAGTGATGGAACCAGATGTCATTATCTTAGTTTTTTGAATGCTGAGTTTTAAGCTAGATTTTTCTTTTGCTCTCATCTTTCACCCTCTTCATGAAGCTCTTTAGTTCTTCTCTTTCTGTCTGCCATTAGAATGGTATCATCTGCATATCTGCAGTTGTTGATATTTCTCCAAGCAATTTTAATATTCAGAAAATTAAAAGTTTAAAAATATACTTTTGACCTCTGAAATACTGATTTATATAATCTCTTGGAAATTTTAAACCTCAATGTTTCATGGCAAAATGCTTTCAGGTTTTTTTTTTTAGTTCTCTTCTATACATGTCTTTGAGCGTCACTCATATTTCCCATGGCAAATAAAGGTTCCAGATCTTTGAGAACCTTGACAATTAAAAAAAAAAATCCCTAGGCTATACTTTGCTTCTACAACATTCTTTACCAAAATTATGGAGAGATCTTCACTGAAAGCCATGAATCGGGCTGAGCTTGCCAATTTGGTATCAGATGCTCAAATGGAAAGCTGAAGGAAATGTAAATATTGAAAGTCAATTTCATCATCTTAGAAAAGGGAAAAAACAGTTAACAGATATGTCTGCCATGCTGAATTTTTCAGATGTTAATGTTTAATGATTAATTTCTCTGTATAGCTCAGGGACCATCGAATGAATTAAAGGTAATTTGATTAAAGATGTTAGAAAAATGCAAAAATTTGAGCCTCTGATGAGATGATTGCTGAAGTTTCTAAAAAATGAAGTGTTATGTAAGTAAGATCAGTCATCAAATAAGAGTACAGAAATTAAAAAAAAAATTACAAATGTGATTTTGCATGGAGAGACTTTTTAAGTTCTTCAAAATTAATGTTCAATAGAAGTCAAAATTTTTGCATCTGTTTCTCTTACTTGAAGAGGGGAGAACTGAAGATTAATCTAATTGTACAGATAATGGAAAAGAGAATAAATAAAGCATCCTTTTAATAAATACTTTGAAATCAAGCCCAGAAATTAGACCCTTGGATATAACAAGTTCCATATTTGATCCTTACTTAATTTTAATGACTACATTTTAAATTACACTTTGATAAATTAAAGTGGCGATAATTATAGCATTAACTACTTAAAAAATAATTATCTGTTTTGAAGGCTTGTCATTATAGTTCTGTTGAAGCCTCAACCCCCTGGGCATGAGTATAATACTGAAATCAGAGGTAAAATTCTCAAAAGAAAAAAAATAGCGATTTTGTAAGTGAGAGATAAAAAGTTATTACAGGCTAACCCTTTCTCATGTCAGTTTCTTAAATGTGAAAAATATCCAATGAACCCATTAAATACATTTTGACAGACTAACAGCAGGAGGCTTGTTGACCTCTCACCTCATATTGATTTCCCCTTCAGTCGTTTTCCTTGGTGATTTCCACTTTTCCTGCATATATTTTGCCTCCCAGTTCACTCTCCACATGCCACGTCTGTAATCATTTGCAGTGGAAACCCACACAGAGCCTCGAGCTGCACCAGCACTTCAGGAGGACCTTGAAAGCAGAGCAGCCACATTGCTCACCTCTACCAATAAGTTCCTCCATCAGCAAATATGTCTATAAAATGAAGATAGCTTGGACATCTCAATAATGCTGCTGAGCAGATAAACACCTGGGTGAGTCAAAATGGTCATTAATTATTATTTATTCATATGCTCATCAACTCCACGAGCCTTGATTAATGGGCCACTCTGATACCATGACACCAAAATGGAGATGCAAGAAATAAATAGGAAGTGCAGGGCAGCCCTTTCTCAGTCCAGTTGTTGAGAAATCCTACATATAAGGACCACTTAGGGACACAAAAGTCACACAGCAAGATCCTCTATGACCCACCTCCCAGAATAATGAAAATAAAAACAAAAATAAACAAATGGAACCTAATCAAACTTAAACGCTTTTGCACAATGAAGGAAACGGTGAGCAGGGTGAAAAGACAATGCTCAGAATGGAGAAAATAATGGCAAATGAAACAACTGACAAAGAATTCATCTCCAGAATATACAAGCAGCTCATGCAGCTCAATACCAGAAAAACGAACATCCCAATTAAAAAGTGGGCAAAAGACCAGACTGGCGTTTCTTCAAAGAGGACATACAGATGGCTAATAAATAAATGAAAAGATGCTCAACATCACTCATTATTAGAGAAATCCAAGTCAAAACCACAATGAGGTATCATCTTACAACTGTCAGAATGGCCATCATCAAAAAGTCTACAAACAATAAATGCTGGAGAGGGTGTGGAGAAAAGAGAATCTTCTTACACCATTGGTAGGAATGCAAACTGGTACAGCCACTGTGGAGAACAGTGTGGAGATTCCTTAAAAATAACTCTGCCTTATGACCCAGCAATCCCACTGCTGGGCATATACCCCAAGGAAACCAGAACTGAAAGAGACACATATAGCCCAATATTCACTGCAGCACTATTCACAATAGCTAGGACATGGAAACAACCTGTCCACTGGTAGACGAATGGATAAGGAAGTTGTGGTACATATACACAATGGAATATTACTCAGCTCTAAAAAGAAATGCATCTGAGTCAGCTCTAATGAGGTGGATGGACCTGGAGCCTATTATACAGAGTGAAGTAAGTCAGAAAGAGAAAGACAAATACTGTATATTAATACATATATATGGAATTTAGAAAGACGGTACTGATGATCCTACATGTAGGGCAGCAAAGGAGACACAGACGTAAAGAACGGGCTTTTGGACTCAGTGGGAGACGGTGAGGGTGGGATGATTTGAGAGAATAGCATTGAAACATGCACATTATCTTATGTAAAACAGATGACTAGTGCAAATTTGATGCATGAAGCAGGGCAACCAAAGCCAGTGCTCTGGGACAACCCAGAGGGATAGGGTGCAGAGGGAGTTGGGCGGGCAGTTCAGGCTTGGGGTGGCACATGTATACCTGTGGCTGATTAATGTTGATTATGGCAAAAACCATCACAATATTGTAAAGTAACGAACACCCAATTAAAATAAATTAATTTTTTAAAAAATTTAAAATAAAGAATAAGCAATCAGGACAGCTTTTATAAGTGCCAGGGAACTGTAAAGAATCTGTGTGAACTAATATTACTCCGAAGGAGTCAAGGAGCAAACTAGAAGAGTCCAGAGTTGTTCTGACTTTGACTTCAGAAAAAGCATGCTGAGGTGTCAAGTCTGTTGGCAATAAGGAGTGGTTGGCATGTGAACAACGAGTGTCATCAGATGGAGTCAGACCCAGTAAGGCTGCAACTCAAGCCACAGGGAAAGGTGGAGGCAGGAAGATGCATGTGAAGTGTAAGTGCTTTAAAATTATCTGTATCTGTTACTACAAACAAGAGGGCATCTTCAAAAGAGGGTAGGTCAAAATGAAATATGTTGGGCACTACAAAAATAATATTTAAACTTTGCCCCCTTGTTAGTGTCTGTGTTATCTAGTGGTTTAGGTCATTCACCTTTGAAGGTCTTCAACATAGAGCTCTGGTTTCCTCTAGGCACTGATTTTGAAACAAGACTCACGGCTCTCTCTACCTCCACAAAAGCAAATTGCTCCATGTAGCATTAATGAGCATTATAGGTCTGGTTGAAGGTTTATTTTGGAGAAGTGCATTGTATGTTTACATCAAAAGAAACTAATACAGTTCTTGAGGCTTTTCTGTATATTGCGAAGTCCTTTCTTGGCTACCACTCACAGAGAGGAGTCTCCTTTCTCCCTCTTTTTCACTCATACAGTGTCCAAGCTGCCGTAGTTCTGGCGCATGGGTCTTCTCCCAGCTTCTCTCTGCTTTCTGTCCTCTTTTTATACAGGGCAGAGCTCTAGGCTGTCATGCCAACCTGCCTTACGTATTGCTGAGTAAAGAACTTCCTACTTTCTGAGTCCATGGGAGATCATACATTAAAGATAATGTTGCCCAAATATTCTCTTATCACCTAAAGTTTAGAATCTTGGAGGGAGTGTGGTAATTTAGCCTTAATACAGGAAAAAAAAAAAAAAAGAATGAAAAGTAGTTTATATATCCTCAAGCAATTCCCTTTCCCATTTCTTCAATACCTCAAAGTCTTCCTCTTCTTCCCACTTCCCATTATGGAATGAATATTTGTGTTTTCCTCAAAATTCATACCTCAAAGCCCTAATCCCCAAAAGACAGTATTTGGGACTGTAAAAAAGTGACAAAGGTTAAATGAGGCCGTAAGGGTGGGTCTAATCCCATAGAGCTGGCACCATGATAAGAAGAGGAAGAGACACAAGAGCCCCCCTACCCCCACCCCTCAATCGCAGGGGACAGCAAGCAGGTGGCTGGCCATCTGCAAGTTGAGAACTCTCGAAATCAAACTGGCTGGCACCTTGATCGTGAACTCCCAGTCCCCAGAACTGTGAGAAAATAAAGTTCAATTGTTTAAACCACTCAGTTGATGCTATTTTATTATGACAGCTATATTAGATTAATACAACCTTGCATTCCAGAATCTCTCCATTCACCCTTAGCAGATCATTTTGCTTCCAGCATCACTGAGAAAATTGAAGTCCTTAAGTATTAATGCCTTCAGCTTCTTCCTATACTACCTACAAACATCTCCATTTCTTCCTATTCTTTCCTGCTTCTCCCGTCTCTGTGGACTTGCTGACAGGATGTCTGCTCAAGGTTTTTTCCTTTACTTCATGCTGGGATCCACCCCTCTTTCATCCTAGGCGGTGATAGCATCTCCTTGCCTTAGGGCTCTTGTATAAAGGCCACACCTTAAATAAAACTTAAACTCCTTACTGCAGACTTCGAGGTTCCATTCCTCTAACACCATGTTCATCTCTCTGACCTCATCTTCAACCACTATGTAGTTTCTGAATCACTGTGACTTCTTTCTATTTCCCAGTCACACCAAGCTCACATCCTGGGTTCTATCCCTATCAGGGAACAAATCTCACACGCTGCAACTAAAAGGTTCCACATGCTGCAATTAATGGCGCCCCACTCCAGTACTCTTGCCTGGAAAATCCCATGGATGGAGGAGCCTGGTGGGCTACACTCCATGCGGTCGCTAAGAGTCAGACACGACTGAGTGACTTCACTTTGACTTTTCACTCTCAAGCATTGGAGAAGGAAATGGCAACCCACTCCAGTGTTCTTGCCTGGAGAATACCAGGGATGGGGGGGCCTGGTGGGCTGCCATCTACGGGGTCACACAGAGTCGGACACGACTGAAGCGACTTAGCAGCAGCAGTAGCAGCATAGCCAAATAAATAAATAAAATGTTAAAAAGAAAGAAAGGAAGATTTAGAATGCTTTTCCCCAAAGCATCCTTGGCTAGCTCCTGTTCCCATTCAAATTTCAGCTCAAATGTCAGTCCTTAGAAAGGATTTTTCTGAATGCCCAACATAAAACCATTCTACAACAAGAAAGATTACAGAAAGGAGACCCTTCAGTCTCTAACAAATCATTAGTTAGCATTACGCTATTTATGGTGTCTATTCTCCTTGTCCGTTGGGTGTCTTTTCTCTACACAATGTAATCGCCATGAGAACAGGGACCTTGACTCATTATTTCATTTTTGTGTCCCTTAAGGTCTTCAGACAATGCATGATGTGCAGTATCAATTCTAAACATAACTGTTGAACTCACCATCTCCTGTCTCCCATAATCCCAGGAGATATCTCTGTAGCTGGTTTTCCTCAGGAGATCAATCCTGGGATTTCTTTGGAAGGAATGATGCTAAAGCTGAAATTCCAGTACTTTGGCCACCTCATGAGAAGAGTTGACTCATTGGAAAAGACTCTGATGCTAGGAGGGATTGAGGGCAGGAAAAGAAGGGGACGACCGAGGATGAGATGGCTGGATGGTATCACTGACTCGATGGATGCAAGTCTGAGTGAACTCCGGGAGTTGGTGATGGACAGGGAGGCCTGGCGTTCTGCGATTCATGGGGTCGCAAAGAGTTGGACACGACTGAGTGACTGAACTGAACTGAAACCATACTTAACTATTTTCCATTTATCTCCCACTGGCTACTTACTTGTCTATTTCCTTTCCTTCAAAGCTGCACATGCTTTCCTAATGAGGAAGTTAAACCATCTAGTCCCACCTTTCCCCTCCCTTTCCCTCTTTCTTCTATGGTAATTTAACTTTGTGACCCATCCACCCACTCCACTGCATTTTCCTGAGATGATAAGTGGCAACCAGACTGTCAAATTCAGTAGACACTATTCTCTCATCTTACTTGACCAGCTGTGATTTTCATGCGATTGGCTGTCCCCTTTTTCCTGAAAAATTCTCTCTTTCGATGTTCATAAAGCCACATTCTCCTAGAACTTCCTTTTTCACCTTCCCTTTATTGATTTGTCCTCTCCTTCATAGGGGCTTCCCTGGTAGCTCAGATGGTAAAGAATCTACCTGCAATGTGGTATACCTGGGTTCAATCCCTGGGTTGGAAAGATCCTCTGAAGAAGGGAATGACTACTCACTCTAGTATTCTTGCCTGGAGAATTCCTTGGACAGAGGGGCCTGGAAGGCTACAGTCTATGAGGTCACAAAGAGTCAGACACGACTGAGCAATGAACACTTCACTTTTCCTGTGTGGTTTCTCTTCCTTCACACTCCTTAAGGCTTGCAGCTCTGTCTTCCTGGGGCCCATCAGAAAGTGCTCAGCTGTGAGGGATCTACAGGTAATTAATGGGGAGGGGGTAGAGCAAACTCTAGGGAGTTCAGAGTACTTCCTGTCCCTTGCAGAAGACACTCAAATCCAAGATTTTTTAAATGCTGTACTAGCCCAACAAACTTGAGCACTTATTTGTAGTCTGCACATCAAGTGCTGCTGTTTCTTGGGGCTTTTCCCTGTGTGCAAGCTCAGTCATTTCAGTCATGTCCGACTCTTTGTGATGGTTATGGATTGTAGCCCACCAGGCCTCTCTGTCCAAAGGATTCTCCAGGCAAGAATACTGGAGTGGGTTGCCATGCCCTCCTCCAGGGGATCTTGTTGACCCAGGGACTGAACTTGCATCTCTTGCATCTCCTGCCTTGGCGGGTGAGTTCTTTCCCACTTAGTGCCTCTTGGAGGGCTTTTCCCCGGGCCTCTGCTTTCTACTGCATATACTCCAATTAGGTAGCATCACCTGCATCTACAGTGCTAACTATCATGGGTGTTTCCCTGATTCTGAGTTTCTATTTCACCAGTCCTGTATAGCACAGAGATTAAGACACTGGTACAGAGTCAGACAGATTTGAAGTTGAGTCCCTGCTCAGACATTTGTCAGCTGTCTGATCTCAGGCGAAATAGCTGAGACTCTCTGAGCCTCAGTCTTCTTATATGGGATGATGATAATAATCATTCTCATGAGTCTTTTCTTTTTCTCTTTATATTTCTTTTCTAAAATGTATTTGTTTTTGATCAAAGGATAATTGCTTTACAATATTGTGTTGCTTTCTGCCCCACATCAACATGACTCAGCCACAGGTGTACCTATGTCCCTTCCCTCTTGAATCTCCCCATCCCACCCCTCTAGTTGTTACAGAACCCTGGTTTGAGATCCCTGAGTAATACAGCAAATTCCCCACTGGCTATCTATTTTACCTATGGTGGTGAATATGTCTTCATGCTACTCAGTCACTCTTATGAGTCTTTTTTTGAAAATATTTATTCATTTATTTACTTATTTATTTGACTGCATCAGGTCTTAGATGTGACACTTGGGATCTTTAGTTGCAACACATGGGTTCAGTATTTGGGCGCTTGGGCTTAGTTTCTCTGTAGCAAGGGGGATCTTAATCACCTGATCAGGGATGGAAACTGCATCCCCTGCATTGCAAGGCAGATTCTTAACCCTTGGAGTGTGTGCTTAGTTACTCAATCATGTCCAACTCTTTGTGACCCTATAGGTATAGCCTGCCAGGCTCCTTTGTGCATGGAGATTCTCCAGGCCAGAATACTGGAGTGGGTTGCCATGCCCTTTTCCAGGGGATCATCCCAACCCAGGGATCAAACCCTGTTCTCTCGAATTGCAGGTGGAATCTTTACCATCTGAGCCACCAGGAAAGTCCTTAACCACGGGACTACCAGGGAAGTCCCTGTAAGATTCTTTGCATTAAAATGATGTGAGTAAAATGTTAGGTATGGTATCTGGCACATAGCAAGTGTTTCGTGAAAGTTAGCCCTTTGGTTGAACATCTCAACGGGAAAGGGCAAAAGACATCCCGGCGTTAATTCTGTTCAGCTAAAGTCATCATCTTTCCTTCACAACTTGATCCTTGTGTTATAAGCACCACCTTTTTTACAGAGACTCAGACCAGAAGCCAGGAATCAGACTCCTTCTTCTCTGCCTTCACCCTACTCCCAAACACTATCCACCAATACACTCTACGGTCTCCAGGAGGCCCAGACATTTGGTCTCTATTTTGTCCTATTAGGTTTCCCTGGTGGCTCAGCTGGTAAAGAACCACCTGCAATGAGGGAGACCTGGGCTGGATCCCTGGGTTGGGAAGATCCCCTGGAGAATGGAATGGCTACCCACTCCAGTATTCTGGCCTGGAGAATTCCATGGACTGTNTTGGTCTCTATTTTGTCCTATTAGGTTTCCCTGGTGGCTCAGCTGGTAAAGAACCACCTGCAATGAGGGAGACCTGGGCTGGATCCCTGGGTTGGGAAGATCCCCTGGAGAATGGAATGGCTACCCACTCCAGTATTCTGGCCTGGAGAATTCCATGGACTGTATAGTCCATGGGGTTGCAAAGAATCAAACACCACCAACTGACTTTCACTTTCACTTTTCACTTTGTCTTATTGAGCCAATATGCTTTCCTTCAATTCCACCCATGGCCTCTTAAGTGAACCTTCAGCTTCATACTTTGACCTTCTTCAATCTGTTCATTTTGTCAAAATAATCTTTCTAAAATGAAAGTTTAATTATATCACTCCTTTGTTTGGAAACATTTGGAGTCTCTCTCCTGCCTAAGTAATAAATAATGAATTTCTGATCCAACTTTTGCCTTCATTTGAAGCATGACTTTCCATTGCTCTTTACCCTGAACTCTTTACTCTAGCTGTTTCCAAGGATTTTGACCTCCTTGTAATAAGTTTCAGTCTTTCAAGGATGTCCTTTCCTGTCTCTCTAGCAAGGCGATCTCTTACCCATCTCAATTCAAGGAGTAATGCTTTTGGACGCCTTTCCTAGTGTGCCCTCCTGATCGCCCCTTGAGCATGCCTAGTGAGTAGGTCTGCTTCAGTTGTGGTAGATTTGGAAACAGAGGGCAAAGCTAACAAGCTAACATGATTTGAAGGGAAAATAAGGCTAACAACCTTACCTATGAGAAGTACTATTCTTTCACGGTGAGAGAGACCAAGAAAAATGAAATCAGTGAATAGGATGCAAGTAAGAAGGGAATTCCCAGGTAATTCTCTAGTAGTAAAGAACACAACTGCCAATGCAGGAAATGTAAGAGACCCGAGTTTGATCCCCAGGTCAGGAAGATCCCCTGGAGGAGGGCATGGCAACCCACTCTGGTATTCTTGCTGAGAGAATCCCATGGACAGAGGATCCTGGCTGGCTACAGCCCATAGAATCATGAAGAGTTGAACGCAACTTAAACAACTCAGCACGTCTTGGCACAAGAAGGGAAACCTAACTAAATGATTTTATTTTTAAAATTTTTTTTATTGGAGTACAATTGCTTTACGCTGTTGTGCTAGCTTCTGCTGTATAATGAAGTGAATCAGCTATATGTACACATATATCTCCTCCCTCTTAAAATTCCTCCCCCATCCCACCCCTCTAGATAATCACAGAGCACCACGCTGAACACCCTGTGCTATATACTTGTTATTTGGAAAAATACAGGAAGAGTAAAATTTTCAAGCTAATGTTCACATGCTGTGTCTAATCATATCTGAATAAAATGATGTATTAGCTTTAGATGTAGACCCTTATAAGTAACCCACTTTGATGCTTCACAGCATCTCAAGTTTGCCCTAGAACTGAGGAAAGATTATCAGCATAACTTGTAAGAGAAATTTTCAGTTCAGTTCAGTTCAGTTGCTCAGTCGTGTCCAACCCTTTGTGATCCCATAGACTGCAGCACACCAGGCCTCCCTGTCCATCACTAACTCCTGGAGTTGACTCAAACTCATGTCCACTGAGTCGGTGATGCCATCCAGCCATCTCATCCTCTGTCGTCCCCTTCTCCTCCTGCCCTCAATCTCTCCCAGCATCAGGGACTTTTTCAAATTAGTCAGCTCCTCTCATCAGGTGGCCAAAGTATTGGAGTTTCAGCTTCAGCATCAGTCCTTCCAATGAATATTCAGGGCTGATCTCCTTTAGGATGGACTGGTTGGATCTCCTTGCAGTCCAAGGGACTCTCAAGAGTCTTCTCCAACACCACAGTTCAAAAGCATCAATTCTTTGGTGCTCAGCTTTCTTTATAGTCCAACTCTCACATCCAAAATAAGAATTTGAAAGTGTTGGCTAGCTCAGTTATTTCGATTAGTTAAAATCTTTTTGCATTAAAAAACAAACTGAAATCTATGAAATGAGTAAAAATACATACTATCATTTTAATACTGAATATGCATTACACTCAGCTGTATGATTAAAAAGGTATGTTTAAACCTTCTTCAATGTTTCTCATGAGTTTAAACAAGTTATTATCACATCTATAAAATTTCAGGTATACATTTTGCTATGATACATATATTTGTGGATGTATACAGATTTAAAACATATCCACTCTTACATATATTTATATGAATACAAAACACATAACATTTAATCATTTTTCTGTATTTTAGGAACATATTTTGCCTACTAGTGCAATGTTTCTTAAACTATGGGTCTCCATCCATTCACTGGTAGCTCAAAAACTCAGCTTAGTGAGTTTGGACTAAAATTGTTTAAAAAAAAATACATTAATATAGAATAGAATAGAAAATATTCAAGTGACACATGTTTAAGGGAAGTCATGTCTTCATAAATATGGATCGTGGGACTTCCCTGGTGATCCAGTGGTTAAGATATGCCTGTCAATGCAGAGGACACAGGAAGATTCTGCATGCCTCAGGGCAATTAAGCCCGTGTTCTGCAACTGCTGAGCCTTTATGCAGCAACTACTGAAGCCTGTCCATCCTAAAGCCTGTGCTCCACAACAAGAGAAGCCTCTACAATGAGAAGCCCCTGTGCCACAACAAGAGAGTAGCCCCTGCTCATTGCAACTAGAGAAAACAGGAGTTGAAGACCCCATGCAACCAAATATTAATTAATTACAAATATGGGATGTTGTCAATGTGCTTGAAGAAACACTTGCCTTGGAGAGACTCAGGCAGAGATGAGACTTAGAGAGCTGGCCTCTGAGGTCTGCTAGTTCCGACCCAGGGTTGAAAGCTGTTCATAAATACAGGCCCCTGTCAAGTCCGCATACAAGGACACCATCCATAACATTACAGCACTTTTGCACTTTCATCTGGGGGTCAACCTTCACAGATTCACAACACAGTACAAAAGCGGGCATACAAGCAAAGGGAAACTGACTCTCCTCAAATAACCAGAGTACTTTTGACCACTTGGCAATGAGAACCTAACAATTGTTTGCTCTCTTCTCTCTTCTAGTTTCTAGCAGGTAAGACTTTAGCTCAGCACACTTTTCATTTTTCCACAACCATGGGCTTCCTTTTCATTGCCCTGATGACTCTCACAGCTTTTCTTTCCTCCAAACACACCACATTACTTAATCCCTGGTTGTTGTGTCTTCACTTAGTTTTTAGGCCTATAATTGTATTATTTTTTTTTTGATTTAGTCTCTCAGCTGTGTCCAACTCTTTGTAACCCCACGGACTTTAGTCCTTCATGTTTTTCTGTCCATAGGCTTCTCCAGGGAAGAATACTTGAGAGGGTTGCCATTCCCTTCTCCGAAAGATCCCGTCTCTTTCTCACCCAGGGATCAAACCCAAGTCTCCTGCATCTCCTGCATTGCATGCAGATTCTTTGCCATCATAAGCTCCTGAAACCCTTTCTGCTGCTGCTGCTGCTAAGTCGCTTCAGTCGTGTCCTACTCTGTGTGACCCCTAGACGGCAGCCTCCCAGGCTCCTTTGTCCCTGGGATTCTCCAAGCAAGAATACTGGAGTGGGTTGCCATTTCCTTCTCCAGAAACCTTTTTTGGAGGTTAATATTTCTTTAAAAAAAAAAAGCTATTGTGAGATGGAGGCATCCTCTTTACCTTCAATTTGTCAGCTATTCAACAAGCCATGAAAATAACCATATATAAAAAATTAAAATATCTTATCATTAAGGATGATTTGCAGTAAAATAGGTGAAAGATTATAGCCATGGGAAGAATATGCGCTTCTTTCATCTACTCACGTTTCAGTTGGTGTAATTACAATTGCCAAAGACTTGGACCATTTTCATGGAAAGAACTGTCAAAAAGAGAAAGTTGATTTTTCTCCCAATAGAGTACTAAAGGGTCTGTCTTGTCTCACCGCTTTGGGATGCTGATTAAGTAAAAGCTGGATCAATTACTATTATTTGCTTTTTATTTTTTAAAAAACTTATAATGCATCTCTCATGAAAATTCTCAGATGTGATGGCTGAGAGATTTGCAGATTACCATGTGATCCTCATGAATGTTAGACTGACATACATGGTAAGGAACCTGGGGATCCCCTTCAGATTTATAACAGTGATTTGGAATATGAACTTATTATATGGAATCATAAATTGCAGGGCACGTTTACCAAACTATCAAATACTCCTCCTCCTCTCCACTAGACCTTCATGAAAATGACTACCAGCCATGAAATCAACACATCGTAATGGAGATAATCAAAGTGGATATTCCCAGATTTGTATTCTAATCAGAAGACCATAGAATCTGAGCCTTCCCTAAGGGATTTGTCAAGGCACTATCTCAACATATCATCTTTGTCCAGTTCTTAATTAAGATTGTTAGTTATGCAAAATAGTACTCATTCCCTATTTAAAAAATATATATATAAATGATAAGATGCTATTCTGAGACCACCATCTCATGACCTGTCTGAGACAGAGGCTTGAGAACACTGATCTACATGGAAATAGATTCCAATTGCTCTGTAGCAGTGGCTTTGGTTTTGAAAAATAATCAAGGAAATGTCAAAACGAGACCATGTAAAAAGTAATCATTACTTCAATTACTCATCAGGATAGAATTAGAACCTGGAGCTTCTGAGAGTTTCTGTTACTCTCTTGCAGAAAGAGAAGTTGTGTTTTGTTTGTTCCAAAGCACCTATATGTCTACTTACAAGCCTTTTCAACAGAAGAGAGGAACGGAGTTGATGAATTCTAAGCGATTTAAGGCAGACGTGATTTTTCATATCACTGCAGGCACAATTGATCTGATGACAAGATATATAGTCTCCCCCTTCACAGCGTCCCACAGGGGCCACAGGGACAGAGCTGTTTACCGCATGAAGTCAACTGAGTATGGTGACATCACGGGGATAAAAGGTCAGGGAGCACTTTGCCACTTCAAGTAGAGCTGTCAGACTTAGTAAATCAAAACACAGGATGCTGGCTAAATTCAAACTTCAGACAGAGCATCAGTGAAGAGTATTTTAGTATAAGTATGCCCCAAATATTGCCTTTTATTAAATACTATTTTTTACTGATCTAAAATTCTAGTTTAACCAAAACATCCTACGTTTTTTCTGGCAATCCTGTTTCAAGAAGTGAATACAGTTCCTACCAAGTTATTAACCACAGTAGACTTCTTTTAGTCTGATGTAAACTACTATGTGAAATATTTCAGGTTGCCAGAGTATACGCCATTAGAATATGACCATACATGGGATGCACAGACAGGCACAGGTGCACAGACGCACATTCACCTTACCACTGGCAGAGTGATTTGATACAGGAAAGGCATTTCTTTGATTTGCATCTGTAACTATTCATGTATTCCAAGTATTGATAGCCAGTCAAGGTAGTTCCAAAGGGATGGTAGTTCAGGGAAGTCAGTTCTGGGAAACACTGATGCTTTTTGTTTCAGATCGTTTTTGTGAGACAAACTGTGGTGTCAACTCCTGCTCTGTGTTCTATTATAAACACCAGTATAATCTCAACATATTCATGTTGATGGTAGTTAAACATGTGTGCGTAAGTACATACAATCATGTGGTCTGGCATTTGTCATTCAGAGTACTAATATGTTAAAGTTTCAAATGGCTTGATCTTAGGATGATTAGCATAGGATCATGTTCTTACAGTTACAAGAACAGTAAAATTTAACTCTGAAAATGAATTTTTTTCATATTGGTTTTTTTGTCATGTATAGTGCTTCACAATTTATAGCATCCAAGAACTTTGCATCTATTCTCTTGACTCATGCTCTTGGGACCATGTGAGTTAGACTGTGTTTGCCTTCCTTTTAGAGAAGAGGAAGCTCCAGCTCGGGCTAAGCATTTTGCCTAGGGTCATTTGATGAAGAAGTGACAGAAGCAAGAAAACCCCTCAGGTCCTCTGACCCCAGAGCACTGCTCTTTCTGTTCAGTCAAATGATGGTCTCAGGAATGAGTCTAAACGTTTAAAGCTAGGTTATTCTCTGAGAATAGACATTGGAAAAGATATGGGCATCCATTCCAAGTGTCTGACAACAAGAATGCTTGATTCATTAGCACCCACTCCTCAAACTTTATCTCTTTGGACATTTATTTAAGATGCAGGTTACCTGGATACCTGTAGATTTCAGAGGTCGTTGCTGTGATGGTGACCTCCTTGCTGCCTGCTATCTGATTGCCACATACCCTGACTGCCTCTGTTGACCTTCTCTCCAGTCTGCTGTGCGTTGGTACCAATTCTATCCCCATGGGCCTTATGAAAATGCAGTGGTAGCAGGGAATGAAGAAAGGGGGTGCACACAGGAGGGGGAAGATGTGAGAGCCTGTGTTTTCTTCCTCCAGTTGCCTGGGGGAGGCAGCAGTATAAGCCTGCACTGGCCTCAGCCCTCATTTCACTTTCTCAGGACCCTTCTTCCTTTTAGTACAGCTCCTTACTCCAGAAATCTCACTTGGGTCATGTCCAAGATGCCATGAGCCTTGGTGGACTTTTTAAAATGTCGATTAATATTGTTTCACTACTCTACTTTCCCCAAGACCCTTCATTAGCCTTTGGATAGAACTTTGTCTTTGCTGGTAAAGTTTTTTAAATCAATACAAAAAAGATACTATAGCATAGGTAAAAATTTACTATCCTCTTCCTTGATTAGATGTGGCAAAAATCCTTTCATTATTCTCACTCTCCAAATGGTTATACTTTCCCTTCAGAGGGAGGTGAGCTGAGGAAAAGCTATTTAACTGACTGCAGATCTGATCATTAGTAGGTGATTTTAGGACCTTCTGGCACAAAAATGACTGGTATTGATGACGGATAAGGAGGAAGGCGAGTGGGGGAAAAGAGAGGAGAAGAACCAGCAGTCACTTCAAGAATAAGCCCCTGATACATTTTTCAAGCCCATCCCTCGGTTACCCACTCTGTCTTCACAGGTCTCCACACCTCCCACTGACAGTGTCTCCCACCTACAATTTATATTTACTTATTGTTTGCTCTGTGCCAGCTGTTGAGCATAGCGTTTGATTTTATCCTAATTAAAAGCTAACAGTTTAGCCTATTGCTCTTTCAAGGATGATGGCAGATCACAAGAGTTCTAGGTCAGAGTCAAAGGGCTCTATTTCTTATGGCAGAGCAAGCAACAGAAGCACCATGCTTGCGTCCTTTTCCTTTGTCCCCAGGTCCTACGGGGGAGACGTAGTCTGAGCCTAGATGGATGCCTAGACCTACCAGTGGTACATGGTAGGACAGGAACCCTGGGCGTGGGGAACTCCGGAAACTAGCCAATGCCGGGTTCATAGAACACAATAAATATTGGGGTGGGGGTGACTACACGCACAAGTGGTTACATTGCTACAGGCCTAGTACTATCGTCCTACATTCTAATATGTCCGGTTTAAAAGGAGTTTGGGAGGAAATGATTTGGGAACTTATGGACCCACAATAGTATTATAACCATGGGGAAATGTTTTATACACTTTCAACAAATTTCAGCCTATTACTTAGGATACAACCCTTTTTTATGGATGGGTAGACTTATTTAAGGAAATGACACTTGCATGAAAAATAAGCCGAGTTGGTTGAAAATGAAAAAGTTCATTTAGTAAGTCACAGTTTGACTTACTTCCATGTGTCACCTAGAACACATCACTGGCATATTGCACGTGTGGCACTAGATAGAATTCGACTTGGACTTGGACCATCAAGTACTACTAACCGATAAACAAAGCTGTGTCACTCACTGAACCGCCGTTATTTATGAACTATTTTCAAAGCGTTTAAAATGTGATTTGTTTGCTACTCTTCAGAGCTGTTTTGTCTTAAGAATTTCACGGGGGAATTAATCCTTACAACTTGTTTATGAACTATGAACAGAGGATTATCAAATTATCACACCTTTGATAAACATTTACTGTTCCTGACTAAGCTGGTATGAGATGGGGTAGGCGCAAAGCTCTCCTAGGCACAAAAGTCCCCTGGGTAATCCCCCCTCCGCCTTTTCCTGACTCCTCTTTCTCTCTCTTTCCAGACTCCTGCCAGTCCCTCCCACTCTACCCTTCCTTTCACTCCTATCTCCCTTTGACTCAGAACCACTGCCTGCTTTCTCCTGACCTGGCTTCACCTCCCTACAATTCCCATCTAATTTTCACTTCCTGGACTCTGGACTCCACCTCCATCCTTCTGTTGGTGACCATAATTAGAATTTGGATAATACTTTCTTTTGTAACTGAGAGTAACTGCAAGTTTCAACTATTCATTGGCATGTTCCTTACCTCAGGTGGTATCAGAAATAAGGGGTCAAAAATGTACCCTCTCCACGAGAATGTCCATGGCAGCCCCTCTACCGGCTTTCTCTAAGCTTGCCCCAAAGTGAGATTCTATTTGTTATTCACTCTCTGAAAAATCAGTGAAAAGAATAAGCCCCACTAAATCACCAGACCAACAGAGAGACATTCGGTGTGTGAAACAGCAATTCGATTAACAAGCCCCTAATCTCCAGAAACAGGGCAGAATAGAGACAAAAGAAACTGGGAGCTCCATATTTCCAGTTTTTAGTATGGTGACATTATGTAGCCTCATAGGATGATTTTATAGAAATATGGAAGAAATTTTTAAAATATAGTCATTGCAATGATCATTAATCCATTCAACAAATATTTGAATGATTGCTATTTAGAAGATACTGTATGGCAAAAACATTAAATAAACCTGAGTCCTATCCTCAATGAACTTACCAGAGTTATGACTTACACATAAATAGTCATAATGCCAAGCAGAAAGCAATGCAGCAATTGGTATTACAAAGAGACTTATATAGCATATAATATATACATATATATTGCTAAATATGAGCTTCCCAGGTGACTTAGTGGTAAAGAACCTGCCTGCCAATGCAGGAAATGCCAGAGACTTGGGTTCAATCTCTGAGTCAGGAAGAAGCTCTGGAGGAAAAAATAGCAACACACTTCAGTATCCCTGCCTGGGAAATCCCATGGATAGAGGAGCTTAATGGACTACAGTCCATGGGGTCACAAAGTCGGATACGATTGAGCATGCACACCTCATGCCTCATGGTGAAATATGTCTTGTTAAATCTACCTGTCTATATATGGTCAAATATATATTTGGTTAAATAAATATGTTAAATAGAGAGACAAACTTGAAATCAAGTTCCTAGATTTGAATTCTAACACTTCTTTTTTTTTTTTTTAATTATTTTTTATTTTTTATTTTTTATTTTTTTTAATTTATTTATTTATTTATTTTTAAATTTAACTTTACAATACTCTATTGGGTTTGCCATACATCGACATGAATCCTTCTATTCACCTCTTTATACCTCATTTTTTTCTTTTGTTAAAATATAATAGTAGCCTGCATTTTNTTTTATTTTTTATTTTTTTTAATTTATTTATTTATTTATTTTTAAATTTAACTTTACAATACTCTATTGGGTTTGCCATACATCGACATGAATCCTTCTATTCACCTCTTTATACCTCATTTTTTTCTTTTGTTAAAATATAATAGTAGCCTGCATTTTACTTAATGTTTAAAATATTAGATGAAATAATGCATGTTCAAAAGACATTATTAATAAACTAGTTAGTTTAGCCAGTGATAAGCTTCTATGAGAAGTCAGATGCTGTGTTAGGCACTAGGAAAATCCAGCCGTATGTGACTCTCCCTTCTCTCAAAGAATTGAGAGTTGTGTGCAGGAAGTATTTGGATGACAGATGATTCCAGTAATATATGGCATGTTCTATAATAAAAAGGTGCAATAAATAAAGGCAACTTGAGAACTGAGGGAGAGGATAAGAGCATCTGAAGGCTTTGAGGCCGTCACAGGGCACAGGAAGGGACAATGGGGGCCATGAGGAGCCTACCAGACAAACGGCAGTGGAAAAGACCCATTCCAAGAGCTGCAACCTGGGGCGGGGTGGGGTACAATAAACAAAGGCANCTCACTGGAAAAGACTCTGATGCTGGGAGGGATTGGGGGCAGGAGAAGAAGGGGATGACAGAGGATGAGATGGCTGGATGGCATCACAGACTCAATGGACGTGAGTCTGAGTGAACTCCGGGAGATGGTGATGGACAGCGAGGCCTGGCGTGCTGCGATTCATGGGGTCACACAGAGTCGGACACGACTGAGTGACTGAACTGAACGGAACTGATTCTGGACCTGTTATATGTAACTTGTTCATTACTAACCTTGTAATTTTCTTAACTATTTTCTCATATTTTCCATATATTGCCTTTTTTATACACTCTAAGTGAACTTCTTGCATTTATCTTATAATTCATCTGGGGCATTTCTTATTTGGGCTATTTGATTTTTAATTTCTAAGAGCTTTCTTGTTATCTGAGAGTTTTATTTTGTAAGTACAATATGTTCTTACCTCTGTGAGAACTTTAACTGAACTCTTCTCCTTATTTTGATGTGCATTGTCAAGACTTCCTTGCCTTATTTATTTATTATTTTGTGTTTGTACTTTTTTGCCTTGTATCCATTAGTTCATAACCCATAAGCAGCACTACAGAGCTCACCAGAAGCTCTGCTGGCCTGGATGAGTCTTATTCACATCACTATAGTGACTATGCAGTGCCTTAACTTCATGTAGAGCAGTCCCATATGTCAGTATCTGGGAGCACTGTCTTTGTGGCATTTCAGGCTCTCCAGGAGTCTGAAAAATATTGGAACAGGAGGCAATAGGGAAAGAATTGACTGGCTACTGGGGTTCTGGAACAGGACTGGAGAACAGGGAGAAGAGGCTGGGAATTTCACTATTGATCATGCAGATGTCTACTGACTCTGCTTTTTCTTTTTTTAATGGCTCCTAGCTTCAATCTGGAGAAGGCAGTGGCAACCCTCTCCAGTACTCTTGCCTGGAAAGTCCCATGGATGGCGAAGTCTGGTGGGCTGCAGTCCATGAGGTTGCTGAGGGTTGGACCCAACTGAGCTACATCACTTTCACTTTCCACTTTCATGCATTGGAGAAGGAAATGGCAACCCACTCCAGTGTTCTTGCCTGGAGAATCCCAGGGACAGGGGAGCCTGGTGGGCTGCTGTCTATGGGGTCGCATAGAGTCAGACACAGCTGAAGTGACTTAGCAGCAGCTTCAATCCACCCATCTCTCTCTGGCCCAAGTCTAAAGTTTTTCTGATTAGAATTGTTCAGTAATTCAATTTTCTATTTTCTTTTTGGGATAGTGGAGGGAAGAGGTGGACATCCAAGGCAATAACTCATATCTATTCAGTCACTAAGTCCCATCAAGCTCTTTGTGGCCACAAGGACTTCAGCATGCCAGGCTTCTCTGTCCTTCACCATCTCCCTGAGTTTGCTCAAACTCATGTTCACTAAGTCTGTAATGCCATCCAGTCATCTCATCCTCTGTCCCCCCCATCTTCTCTTGCCCTCAGTCTTTCCTAGATTCAGGGTCTTTTTCAATGAGTTGGCTCTTCACATCAGGTAGCCAAAGTACTGGAGCTTCAGCATCAGTCTTTCTGAGGTTGATTTCCTTTAGGATTGACTGGTTTGATCTCCTTGCTGTTCAAGGGACTCTCAAGAGGCTTCTCCAGCACCACAATTCAAAAGCATCAATTCTTTGGCACACAGCCTTCTTTATGGTCCAACTCTCACAGCCATACTGACTACTGGAAAAACCATAGCTTTAACTATAATATGGACCTTTGCCAGTAAAGTAATATCTCTGCTTCTTAATATGCTGTTTAGGTTTGTTATAGCTTTTCCTCCATTAAAAGATGCTTATTCCTTGGAAGGAAAGCCTCTGTCTATAGGTTATTAACCAATATTGAGTTTTTCACCCAAGTCTCATCTCCAATTCCTTCATGACTTGGTGTCCTCAAGGCCTGTTCTGCTAGGCAACTTAATTTGCTTCTTTTCTATTCTTGCAGTATATAAGCATTTTTATCTCTCTTAGCTACTAACATAGGTTAAAATTTTTCTGATCTCTTTATGCACTTTATTTGCCTCTTTCCATCTCTCAGAACTGTCTTGAAATCTCTTATCCTCTTCTGCCATCTCTCTCATTCTCTGTCTCTGTGGCTCTGTACCTTTGCAAAATACCCTTACTATCATGTCAGGTCTATTCTACAAAGCGGAAAAAATAAGAGATTCTAGTCAATCCATCATTTTTTTTCCCATTCACCTTTTCTTTATAAGATGTGTGAAATGTTGAGAGGCAACCAGGATTCCATGCGAAGATCTTGAGTTTGGGGTTAAACCCACCTATTTCAAACTCCAGCTTTGCTACTCAGTGAGCATGTGCTTCTCTGCCCATCACTCAAGTCTCCTGCCAAGTCCAGCAGAATCGCCTGGGAAAGCATTGACCAAAAAGCAGTCATCGAATTGGGTAATTAGAAGGTCATTGGTGACCTTCACTAGAGTAGTTTCCATAGACTGATAAGGGCAGAAGCCAGGCTGCACTGGGGTTTATCCGTTAATTATGCTTCTATCTGCCGCACAAGGCTTCAAGGCTTCTCCTTCACAGTTTCTAACAAAGCTGTGAGTTACTCCACATCGTTTGGTCTCTGCTTACTTTGCCAGCTGCTTTGGTGCCTCAGATGCACTGCCACACGTATGCAGGCTTTTCCTTCAAGGCTCATATAAGCCAGATGTTGCAACAAGCTTCAAAATGCTCCCTGCAAACTGGCAGGAGCCTGAATGCCCTCGGAGTTCCATGGGACCAGCTACAAGCAATGTAGCAGGAAAATTGCTTTGGGAAGGCGATGTGGAAGAGTGGGTCTGCGGAAGGAGCAGCTCAACACAGAAAACATGGCTCCTTGCCAGTCATATTCTTGGAGGAAAAGAAATATGGCAGCCAGAGCAAAGAGGAAGAAACCTCTTAGTCTTTTTTGGTATGTGAGGCTGCCGAACATGATGTCATTAGCCTGGGCCTTCCAGCATAACTCCAACCCAAGTGGAAAAGCTGATGGTTAAAATGTGTGGTGGATGGTAGACAGAAATAAAGTAGATCGCTTTGGATGACTTGTAAGCCTCCTGCACCAGGCAAGCTCTTCCCGGAAGAAAGTGTGTGCCCTGACCTTCAGAGGAAGGAATTCCGCAAGGGGTCATTTCCGGAAGGCTTAGATTGTGAAGTTTTACAAACAGTCCCAGAGCTCCTTTCTGGAGCCCCAAGTTCCAGTCAGTGTTTTGTTACCTCAATTGCAGTGTTGTTTGTTTGTTCGGTGGTTTTACTACACAACCCATTTCCATAAACTGTTGCCCAGCTGCACACACTGGTGGAAAACTAGCTGAAACAAAAATGTCATTACTTATTCTGTTCAGAAAAGAATTTAAAATTCTGGAGACTGGGGAATAGTAAAATGAGAAGCTAAAAAAAAATACCTTTTAGCATAGAAATTCACTGCCAATTTTGGGATCTTTGTACCTATGGATTTTTTTTTTCCTTTTGGAGTAAGGACTCATCTATAATATGATCCAATTGAAGTTTATTTGACTGACTTTTAAAAATAATTCTTAACATTGTTTAAACAATTCTCTGAGAATGTGCTCATTTTAATCATCAGTCAGCATTTTATTGTATTATAATCCTTAATTGATTGACGTTTAATCACAGTCTTTGTATTTTACTATCCCTTGTCTCATAAGAGGCAATTTTCTCTTTACTGTAGTTTAACAGCTGATGAAAAAGATTTAAGGAAACCTATAAACTTAAGATTGGTTAATGGTCCCTTATAAAAGAATATTACACTTCTAGGATCCATTGCACAGATGTGATACTCAATTGTAGAAATGTGCATGGGGTTTATTAAATTACAGCACAAATCTTCAGTCTTCTGAGTTATTGTCCATGTTGGTATTGTTAGGCAAATGGGGAGACACATTATCGCCTCCAGTTGTTCACATTACTGTGGGGCGATGCAGGCGGAGACAGCTGGAAGCGCGCGGGAGGCAGCGCAGAGCTGCAGCNCTTCAGTCTTCTGAGTTATTGTCCATGTTGGTATTGTTAGGCAAATGGGGAGACACATTATCGCCTCCAGTTGTTCACATTACTGTGGGGCGATGCAGGCGGAGACAGCTGGAAGCGCGGGAGGCAGCGCAGAGCTGCAGCAGCTGCCGGAACAGGGCCCAGTGGAGGGCCCGCTCCACTGAGTCAGTGCGGGGCTGCCGTGGAAGGTGTCTGGGGCGCGGACAGTAAATAAACAAACCAAGCTGGCTGTCAGAGAGGGAGGCCGGGGGTGCCTTACATACACAAAATTACTTTCTTGGATTGTTTTCGGATTTTACGACTTCTAAGGTACCCTGAGTGACTTTGCAGGACTAATTGCTTAAAAGTAGTTGCTGGATCTCTTTAATGGGCAGGCCCTTAGTTTTATTTGGTGTTTTCCTAGTTTTATATATAATGTACTATGC
>SJYV01023421.1:1358316-1376172 GCA_006410875.1 Neotragus pygmaeus | reverse complement strand
GGCCTCAGGCTAAGGTAATTAAAACATAGCCTTGAACAACCAGGCCATAGGATGTGTGGCCCTGTGATGAGAGATTATCAATTTATTTTAATTACAAAAAAGGCACATACTTCCAAAGTAATAAATTGCCTCAGACCCCATATTTGATTGAAAATTTATTGTCAAAGGGGTTAATTATCACCTGGAAAACTCCTACTCACTCTTTAATACCCTTCTCTGTTCGTGAAGAAACAGGTCTTACTTGTCTTACCAACACAGAGTTTATCCCTTTTTTTCTTTTTACTCCTATTACATTTTATTTTTCCTTGGAGTATAGTAGATTTACAACGTTACATTAGTTTCAAATGTACAGCAAAATGGTGCAGTTACATATATACACATATGTATTCTTTTTCAGATCCTGTTTCATTATAGGTTACTACCAGGTATTGAATACAGTTCCCTGTGCTATACAGTCGTTTCTTATTTATCTATTTTATACATCGTAGTGTCTCTGTTAATCCCAAACTCCTAATTTATTCCTCTCCCTTAAATTTTGTGTATGAGTTTCTTTGCAATAATTGCCAAATCTATACAAATACTCTCTTCCTCCCCCATAACATATGTTCTTCTCAACTTGTTTTTGAAAGAAGCAGCCTTCCTGGCTTTTCTTGCATTGTTCCATCTTTGATTGAAACATAAAAACAGTTTCTTTATGAAGAACAGTCCAAGGGTAATGATTACTGGGGATGTGAAAGGGAGCGGTAAGGACTGTGAAAAAATGGGGAAGATGTGACCAGGTGAAAAGCAGCAGCAGCTGCTACAACAGCAAATTGTTGCTGTGTAGAAACGTGGATGCAATGTGATCAAAGTGTCCCATTCTTTAAGAAATGCCCAAAATAAGGATTTTTCTTTAAAGTTCAAATCACTCATCATTAAATGTTGGCTCAAGCTTATTTTCCAAGAAGGCAATGGCACCCCACTCCAGTACTCTTGCCTGGAAAATCCCAGGATGGAGGAGCCTGCTGGGCTGCAATCCACAGGGTCACGAAGAGTTGGACACAACTCAGCTACTTCACTTTCACTTTTCACTTTCATGCATTGGAGAAGGAAATGGCAACCCATTCCAGCGTTCTCGCCTGGAGAATCCCGAGGACGGGGGAGCCTGGTGGGCTGCCATCTATGGGGTTGCACAGAGTCGGACACGACTGACGTGACTTAGCAGCAAGCTTAATTTTGTGATACTGTACCTGCCAAATACAATTCATCCATAAGCGTGGTTTGCTCCAGAGGCTGCCAAATTACACGTCCTATTTTTCATTCTTCCATCTCCTCCCCATGACTCAGTCCCCTTCACCAGCATCTTGGAGTCAGTAGAATTAAGGATGCCTAAGGATGCCATCTGCTACCCAAGTCCACCCAGCATGTGAGTCTCGGGTTCAGTCTGATCTTTCCCACATTCCTGATCTGTTTCCCTTCCTGGGAAGATCCTCCCAACTTCGTCTGAATTCTTGTTCATGACACAAGGTCCAAATGTCACAGACGATCCTTCCTCCTCTTTATTATTTTGATCTAACTTTCAGTTATTTAATATTTATTTTTGGCCAAGCTGGATTTCCATTGCTGCACATGGGCTTTCTCTAGTTGCCTCAAGCAGGGACTACTCTCTAATTGCAGTGCTTGAGCTTTTCACTGCTGTGGGTTCTCCTATCGCAGAGCACAGGCAGGAGGCAGGTGGGCTCAATAGTTGTGGTGCACTGGTCTAGTTGCCTCATGCCATGTGGCATCTTCCCAGACTAGGAATCGAACTGTATCCACTGAACCGGCAGCCAGATTCTTAACCACTGGACCATCACGGAAGTCCTCGCCTCTGCATCTTTCTAGTATTACACTTTGTTAAGGTTTACTCACATCACTACTCTTACTTATCGGCATATATCCAAATGGGCAGACACCTGGAAGGCTGGGCTGCATCCTTAGAGTTTCTGCATTTGATCTGCAGGGGGCCCGAGAGTTTGCCCTGATGCTGCTAGCCTGGGAGTCACACTCAGGACCCCAGGCTCATACTCAAGGCTATGTATAGTTTATCTGTGGGTCTCCAGACCTAACACTGCCAATAATCTTTTTATTAATAACATTAGTGCCAGTCACTAAAGAGCCTGAAGTGTCCTTCAGAATCATCTAGTTAAGCCTGCTGCTGCTGCTGCTAAGTTGCTTCAGTCATGTCTGACTCTGTCTGACCCCATAGATGGCAGCTCACCAGGCTCCCCCGTCCCTGGGATTCTCCGGGCAAGAACACTGGAGTGGGTTGCCATTTCCTTCTCCAATGCATGCAAGTGAAAAGGGAAAGTGAAGTCGCTCAGTCGTGTCCGACTCTTAGCGATCCCATGTCCTGGAAATTTTGTACATTTTGTAAATGTAGACTCTAAGGCCACTTGTCTTAATTGATTCTTCTACATTTTCTAGTTACCCTCCAATTTCCAACGTCTGTCTTATATCAATTAAATTCTTGGTTTCCCCTCAGAAACACAGAAAAAGCATGATAAACTTTGGAAATGTCTTCTTGGGTTATGTGGAGATGGTTAAAACGATGACTGCTGCATAGAGCAAATATTTTGGGAAGTTTGTTGCATTAGCTATATATTTACAGGTTTCCCTGATCACTAATTCCACATGCCCAGGAACCATGCCATACGTGGACCACAGAAAGTGAAAAATATACTTAACTACTTCTGCTTAAGCTACTTGCTTGTCTTTTCATAGAACAACATTCTCCTTGTGAAACTGAGGATGACAGGGATGATACCTTCAAACCCTATTAGTGGGCCACACTGTCCTCCAAGTCCACAATCAAATATACAGCGTGTTTGAATACAGATTTCTTATAAAAAAATTTAATGCAGCAGCAGCTCAGCACATCACAGTTCTGTCTTCCTCTACTCATGGTGAAGTTCCCCTCCATTCAGCTCATCATGTGATACTGGCCTCATTCCCTCCTTGACTCTCAGCACTGTCCCACAGGATTCTAATGTTCATGCCTATAATTCAGCAAATCAGACAAGCACTTGCCAAGTATCTATTGATGGTAGAAGCTGTTTTGTATTATAGATCTAGTAGCCAAACAAAATAAGGTTAAGGTCTTGCCTTTGAGGAGCTGTGGTCCAGTATGCGCTTCCCTAGTGGGATAATTACTATGATAAAACAAAGCTGGGTGAAGGCAATGATGGTAATGAAGGAGGCGGGGCAATTTTACACAGAGGGTCAAAGAGAGAGACTTTGAACTTGACCTGTGTGAGATGAAGACAATGCATGGATACTTGAGCAGATGAAACAGCAAATGCAGGAGGCCTGGGGGAGGAATGAGCCTATAATTTGCCATAAATGGCATGAGGGCCAGTGTGGATGAGGAGTAGGGGAGGAGGGAATTGGCTGTGGAAAGGTTGGGGAAGGTCAGATCATGGGGATAAAATTAAGTAGGTCAGAGTTCTAATGGAAATGGCAAGGCTTGCAAGGGGTATAACAGGAAAGGCAGGTAGACTGCTTTGTTTTATATGGGTCACTCTGACTGCTGTGTGGAGGGCTGACTACATGAGAGGCTAAGTCAGGGCCTTGAGTCAGAGTCGTGTTAAGACTTCATCTTCCAGTGCAGGGGGTGTGAGTTTGATTCCTGGTCCAGGAACTAAGATCCCACATGCCTCATGGCCTGAAAAGCAAAACATAAAACAGAAGCAATTATTGTAACCAATTCAGTAAAGACTTTAAAAATGGTCTATATCAAAAATAAAAAATCTTTAAAAAAAAGTATAAGGAAGGGGCTGGTCTGAAAGCTGGTGCAGTGGACAGAGGAAATGATGCTCTGAACTACGTGTGAGGGGGGAAGACACAAGAACAGCCCAATCAGGGGCTTATTGTGAAGGCATTTCAGCCACGCTTAATGCTTGAGTCAGAGGGGAGAGGTCAAAGCACTGGCCTGATCTAAGTGTGGAAGGAGGTTGACTGTCAAGGCAGACGGAAAGAAGGAAATGGTGTCTGAGATTTGTGGGTACCAAGGAAGAGAGGCTGAAATGAAAGGCTAGTGTTTACAGATGAGGACTAAACAAGAGCTGTGAGAATGGGCCGATCCATTGAGAACCACGTGGGATTAAACAGTGGAATTAAAACAACTGATGAAGATGAACAGCAAGTATGATGATGTTGCAGGAAGGGGGACCCCTTCCAGAGCCCAAAACTGGGCTCTTGTCTAACACTCAGAAATAAATTGTCCGAGGAGACATATGTGTTGACAAAGCAAGAGATTTTATTGGGAAAGGGCACCCGGGTGGAGAGCGGTAGGGTAAGGGAACCCAGGAGAACTGCTCTGCTGCGTGGCTCACAGTCTCGGGTTTTATGGTGATGGGATTAGTTTCTGGGTGGTCTTTGGCCAATCATTCTAATTCAGAGTCTTTCCTGGTGGTGCACGCATCACTCAGCCAAGATGGATGCTAGTGAGAGGGATTCTGGGAAGTGGATGGACGCATGGTGTCTCCTTTAGACATTTCCCAAACTCTTCTGGTTGGTGATGGCTTATTAGTTCCATATCCCTCATCAGGATCTCCTGTCATAAAACTACTCATGCAAATGGTTACTATGGTGCCTGGCCAGGGTGGGTGGTTTCAATCAATGTGCTTTCCCTAACAATAACAGTAAAAAATTATAGTCAGAGAGTAGAACATTATGGGAGAAGACAATGGCACCCCATTCCAGTACTCACCTGGAGAATTCCCATGGGCGGAGGAGCCTGGTGGGCTGCAGTCCATGGGGTCGCTAAGAGTTGGACACGACTGAGCAACTTCACTTTCACTTTTCACTTTCATGCATTGGAGAAGGAAATGGCAACCCACTCCAGTGTTCTTGCCTGGAGAATCCCAGGGACGGGGGGAGCCTAGTGGGCTGCCGTCTATGGGGTTGCACAGAGTCGGACATGACTGAAGTGACTTAGCAGCATCAGCAGCAGTTTAGAGGCACAGCAGTTCTGAGTTGGTGATTCTATCTGTTATTTGGAAGTTTTCATCCTCACTAAATAAAGACCATCTAGATCCCCGTCGTTTTTCTTTTTTCTTTTTCCATCTGTGTTAATTACAGTCATCATGTTCCATTGGTTTAGATTTTGTATCTCCTGATTCATCCTGCTTCACTCCTCACTTTAAATTCCTGGATTGATATATTAGAGTCTTTTAACTTTTCATCCATTTATGTCATCATTTAAGCACCTTCAGTTTGGTGGCTGATTAATTTCCTTCTAGTCTGGAAACAGAAATCTTCTCATTACCTACTGCTTTCTTCTCTCTTCTATGATGCTATGATTCTCTGAATAACCTTGAAGGTAACCTTTCTGTGGCTTGATCTGATCCCTACTGCCTCTCATCCTCAGATTGTCTCCAAAAAGCCTGCCTCATTCTCTCAGGTAGGACTCAGACATGGATGACCAGAGGGTATACACTGGGGCCAAGTAGATGTGGGTTGGAGGTGAAAGCCACTACAGAACCAGAAGGTGAGAAATTGTGGAATTGGTAGAATGAATGAATTTGATTTTTCAGGTTAGCACCACAAAAGATAGAGGGCTCTCTCTACTACCCCTCAAGCCTACAGTTTCACTGAAAAGTTAAGCCTCTTTCTTACTAAAATGTTTATTGCATGTCTCTCCTCTTGGACCTTCAACAACTCCTCCCTCTTCTGATACTCAGCTGATAACTTCACATATTTTATCTCAGGAGGAAATAGAAAATCAAACAGAAATACCTCATTTTACCACCACCAAACCTATCAGCTGACTTTTTCTTTGGACATTTACTCTATCCTCTCTTCTTGAATGATGTTGCTGTCTTTATCCACCTCTCCTATTGCTCTTGTTCTCACCTTTCACAAACAATCTCTTTTTTAAAAATTAATTAATTTGGCCACACCAGGTCTTAATTACTGTACCTGAGGTCTTTAGTTGCAGCATGCAAGATCTAGTTCCCTGACCAAGGATCAAACCCAGGCCCCCTCCACTGGGAGCACAGAGTCTTACCCCCTGGACCACCAGGGAGTCCCTTCACAGCCAGTCTTGGTCATTTACATCGATCCCCTCTTCTCCACTCCCATTCACTCCTCACTGCACTGTAATCCTGTTTCTGGCCTCCACTCCATTGCATTTATGTAAGCTTTCAATAACTTTCTAAGAACCAGACAAAACAAATAATGTTCAGACTTTAAATTTTGCCCAGTTTTCTCTTGGTATTTCGTTTACTTCTAGGAACTTCTGGTGCACCTGGGATGCAGTATGCCCACTACAATTCTTTCTCCATAGTGACTATGAGCCACAATCACTGTTCAAAATATAGAATAGATGTCTGAGGACTCTGAAAAATAAACAAAAGGCAGGTAGATTGCTGAGAGCAGTCAAATATACTGATATGGCAATACCATTGACATTTAATACTCTGAGATAAATTCTGTCTTTCTGGGCAGAAGGCTGGAATATAAACTTCCGTGAACTGAGAAATATGGGGGGAAATTGCCATTTGCTGTTTTTCCTCTCATGGCTTGTCAAGGGTGGGTTCCCAGTGGAGTCCATGGTGTGGGTGGCACTGTAAGCTTAAACAAATGGACTGTGTCTTTTGGCTTTAGGAACTGGGCAAAGGAGCCCCTGAACTCAAGGCTTCCCAGTGGCTCAGTGATAAGGAACTTGCCTGCCAATGCAGGAGATGCAGGTTCCATTCCTGGTTTGAGAAGATCCCCTGCAGGAGGAACTGGCAACCCACTCCAGTATTCTTGCCTGGAGAATCCCATGGACAGAGGAGCCTGGCGGGCCACAGTCCATGGGGTCACAAAGAGTCAGACACTTCGTGAGCACACACACATGCATACACAGCCCCTGCAATCAGGAGAGTATGGAAGTCCTATTTTCTTTCTCCATTTTTACAATTTATTTTATTATTATTATTAATTATTTTCTCTTCAGTTTGTCTGGGGTGGCCACAGTCATGGGAATTATGCAGAGGCAGCAGGTGCAGGTGAAACACCAAGATAAACTCCATCCTTTTGGCCAGAGGCTCCTGAAAGGAATCTCTTGCAACAAGAGAATGTGAGAGGAGTCCTGGGGAGGAGCAATTTGGAGAGAGGGTTCCCTAATTTTCTGACTGAATGAATATAACTTTCAGGATTACTCATGAGCTGTAGTTAAGTTAGACCCAAAGGAGCACAACATCTCACAACATCTTTGAGCACTGACCTTTATTTCACACTATCACCCAGGTCTCAAGCTTACCACTGAGTGGCACATGCTCACATCAGACCCAAAGTAGAATATCAACATTTTGACAATTGAACTGGCATTGGAGCCTTCATCCCTGGAGTACAAGGCAGAGATTCCCATCTGAAAACTATGGGTTGTGTGCCTGGTAAAAGTAACAGATAAAAATCAACATTCTCTTGAGGATTTAACCAGAATCTAGACTCTACACAACATAAAACTAAAAATTTCTAGGATACAGTCAAAAATTATTCAAATTACCAAGAACTAGGAAAATATGACTAATTCCAAAGGGAATGAATAATTGACAACTAGGATGACCCAGATGTAAACAACTATCAGAAAAGATTTTAAAGCAGGTATTATACGTAAGTTCCGTGAGATAAAGAAAAACACACTTGAANTACAGTCAAAAATTATTCAAATTACCAAGAACTAGGAAAATATGACTAATTCCAAAGGGAATGAATAATTGACAACTAGGATGACCCAGATGTAAACAACTATCAGAAAAGATTTTAAAGCAGGTATTATACGTAAGTTCCGTGAGATAAAGAAAAACACACTTGAAATTAATGGAAATATAAAAGTTCTTGGAAGAGAAACAAAAATTGTAAAAAATAAAAAGAAATAAAAGTTACACTGTCTGAAATGAATTATTATTCCTTAATTTTAAGAATTCTCTCCCTCTGCCTTCCACTATGCAACCCCTTTCACATTTTTAATCTAAATCTGTTGAATCCCTCTCTGTCTTCTGCATCGTCTTCTCTTTGTTCACTTGTCCCATGCTTCTGCTCTTGGTATTCTTCTCTGTTCACTACATATTTTCATCTGAATCTTTATATACAACTTATCTACTTTATCATTTCTTCCTCTTCACTTCTCCTTCATTCTTTGTACTATTGTTCAGCCCTTTTGCTTTCCACACTTCACAGAAGTTGCTCCTATTTAGGTCATCAATAAAACTGTTCATGACTAAATGTAATGGACAATTGTCAGTTCACTTTATTCATACTTTTTTTCTGAATATGCTTCTATTAGCTCTAGTGCTGGGCAGAATGGATGCTTAATGTATTTATTGGTTGATTAAATAAGAAGCTATTCCCTCAGTTCCTGTATAAACAGACTTTCTTATTTAAAAAAAAAAAAATCTCTTCGCCATTCCTTACCATTGCTTTAGTTTTCCTGTATGAATTCCTCTTCCTTTTCCCATCTTTTAATTGTCAGGATTCACAAGTTTTATCTTCAACCCACTGGCCTTTCCTGTTGACACATGCTCCTAAAGACCACCCACTCTCCTAATTTTACCAGGAGGATACATACTATCGACACACAAATTATTTATCTGCAGTTCTAAATGTCTCCCAAGCTCAAATTGAGAGATTTCACATTCAAGCTTCATAATTACAGCATCCTCTGCCAAAACCGGGTATTTCTCCTGTGTTGTAGCACAGTTGGTGGCGCTAACATCTTCCTGGTACCCAAGGAAGAATCTGAGAGAAACATCCTTCTCCTTCATCCTGGCCATACCTAATCACAGAATTTGCTGATTTTACCACCTAAGTATCTCTTAGTTTCTTCTTTCTGCTCTCTCCCCACAGTTACTGACTAATTCAGGCTTAATCCTTTCCTGATGGACAAAAATTACAATCTACCCCTTGAGTGTTTCAACTTCTATTCTTTTTTCCTACAGTTCCAAACAGCTGCTAGGAAAAGTTCTTAACCACAGAAATATCATCTCCTTTTCTTAATATCCTTAAATAGCCATGACTCTCTGTCTAATAATTCCCAAGGCAGTGTTATCTCCCCTATGAAGTCCTCCCCAGGTTCCTTTCTTTTTATTTCCTGCTTCACACTTTAAACTCTAGCAATAGTATACTGTGCAGAGCTATCAAAATAACCCAGCTCTTATGATTTCATAAACATCTGTTTTGGTAAATCTGTTATCTGTAATATCCTTCTGCCATCCTATCTCTGCAAATAATAAACATAATAATCATGTTTACTGAGCACTTACTATATCTGGCACTATACCTTGCTCTTGATACATATCATTATTGCATTTAATCCTCAGAAATACTTTCATATAGGTATTGTAGAACTATTATTATCTTCATTTTAGAGATGGAAAACCAAGGAATGGAGAGGTTTAAGTGACTTGCACAAGAAAGAAGAGACCCAGGATCTGAATCCAGAAATGATGACCACATAAACTGTACACAGGCTCAGTCACTCAGTCATATCATATCTGATTCTTTGCAGCCCCATAGACTGTAGTGTGCTGCACTTTAGTATACCCAAAGAGGGTCTATCCAACTCTGGACACTCAGTTTAAGCATCACTTCCAAGAAGACTTCCCTGAATAACACCATCACCCTTCTAAACTTGAGTTAGAAGGTCTGTTGTTCTCCCAGAGCACTTTGCACATCTCTTAACAGGGGCTATTTGCAAGGCAATTAGCTGTTCATGTCTCTTTTGCTTGCTCTAGCTGCAACTCTTCAGTGGCAGAGATTATGTTTTACAGACTTTTGTATCCATAACTTCCTGCAAAGTACATCAGAGAGTAGTTGCTCAATAAGCAGTTGCTCAATAAGTAGCTGCTCAGCAGGCTTCCCAGGAGGTTCAGTGTAAACAAAAACAAAAACCTGCATGCCAATACAAGAGACATGGGTTCGATCCCTGGGTCAGGAAGACCTCCTGGAGAAGGAAATGGCAACTTACTCAAGTACTCTTGCCTGGGAAATCCCATGGAGAGAGGAGCTTGGCAGGCTAAAGTCCATAGGTCATAAAGAGTTGGACACAATTTAGCAACTAAACAACAATAATCACTAAATGCAAACAGCTCTCTCTGGCTCAGAACTCTAAGTTTAAACAAATTGCTGAACATCTCTGCTTGAATCTCTTCAGTACTTAAGAACAACTTGGATCAAGCAAAATTCATGCATTCTCCTTACTACTGCCCTAAGTCATTTTTATCCCTGTGATTCTTTTCTTGATTAATGTATATCAATGTATATCCAGTTAACAAATCAGAAACCTGGAAATCATCCAAGGTTTGTCTTCTTCATGCTCAATAACTCATTGATCAGCAACTGCTCTCATTTGTATCCTCTATGCTGTGTGCTTTGTTTAGTTGCTCAGTCATGTCTGACTCTTTGAGACTCCATGGACTGTAGCCTGCCAGACTCCTCTGTCCATAGGATTCTCCAGGCAAGAATACTGGGGTGGGTTGCCATGCCCTCCTCCAAGGGATCTTCCCAACCCAGGGATCAAACCCAGGTCTTCTCTATTGCAGGTGGATTTTTTACTGTCTGAGCCATCAGGGAAGCCCAAGAGTAATGGAGTAGTCAGTCTATCCCTTCTCCAGGGGGAACTTCCCTACCCAGGAATCAAACTGGGGTCTCCTGCATTGCAGGTGGATTCTTCACCAGTTGAGCTACCAGGGAAGTCCTGTATCCTCTATGCATCTTGTAAATCCTTTCCCTTTCCCATGACCCCATGTGCTTCTCTCCATCCCAGTAATTATGAGAAAATACTGTGATTACTTATGCTTATCAGTTTTTCTCTCCCTGCTACTGGTTTGTAAACTTCTCGAGAAAAAAAGGGTAAACTGCTCATTTTTGTACCACATTTTTGAGTGATGATGACTTGGGGCATGGATTAAATGACCCATCTCATTTCCTAGTACCTACTAGCTTACGCTTTGCAATAACTTAAAGAGGAAACTTCTCTCGCCAGGGATTATGCCAAGGATAATCATTAGAGCTGTTCATAAATGTTCCATTTCTTCTCTCCTTCTAGATTTTTGGTAGGGTTGCAATTCCTTGCCAATTTTGAAGTTAGGGCAGCATGACTTGCTTTAGCCAGTGCAGTAGCAGTGATTGGGTGATCTCTGGACAGAAGCTTTAAGAGACAGACCCAAAGTCACCACATCCTCTTCCTCTTGCTGCTGTGATCAGGGAAATCTGAATGAATGAAGATTTTGGCACATGAAATATGAATAAGAAATAAACTTTTGTTACATTAAGCATCTGGGGTTTTAGGATAATTTGCTGCTGCGACATAACCTAGCCCATCTTGACCAGTATAGCATACCTGGGGACTAGCATTTTTCTCTTCTGGAGGAGTTAGTGTTCAGGGAAAATCATACTGCATGCCCCTATCTTGTCTCATAGATGTTTTTATCCAGATGAATTCAGGTTAAAATTAGCACCAAGGGAAGCCTTGAAATGGAACTCAAGTCCCAACTTGGCAATATTCAACCTAAGAATTATGTGTGGAATGAAAAGGGTAATCGTATTTGCCTTGAAGGATAATTATGAGCTAATTGTATGTAAGAACAGAGTAACCACATCTATCCATATACGTCTTCTTTTCTGTGTACTGAGTGTGCAGTACACAGGGTGAGCCAGTCAAGGATAATATGCCTTCTGGAGCCACTGCTAGGGCAACCAAAGGATTAATGCCACAAATATCTGGTTGGGGTTACTTAATTAGGACATTAAGTGAAAAGTTTGGTCCCCCAAATAGCTCAACATGGAAAACAGGATAATGTTATAACCAACTTATTAAGCATTTACGGTCTGCAGTGCGCCACTAATTATTGTCAACATCCTAGGAGAAAGCTCTTGGTATTAATATTTCAATCTCCAATTCCTCCCCGTGAGAAGAAATAAACAGCTGAGCCTGAGTTACCCATCATTTACCAAACTTCCCACCTTTCTTCCACAAGGAATCAAGTGTGCAGACAACGCCAGAATTTTCAGGCGTCACTGGAAATCAATACGAGCTCCCACGTATTACTGAGTTTCCTCTCAGGTCGCCATTCTGTTTCATGCGGCTTCTCATCCTTTCACATTTTCTTTTCAGGTTCTTTCATTATTATTTTCTCTCTCCTAATCATCATCCACTTCTTCTGTCCACCATTTTCCTGCTTTTTTTGCTTTCACTTATCCAGGAAGGAAATATTTTCGTCCTCTAAGAAATCTGTCATTGATCACAAAAGGCTTCATTTTGTTTCAGCTTGGATGACTTCTTTCCCTCCAGGAGTAAACCACGCTCCCCTAGTGTGGTCCCTTCGGTTTGGGAACCACAGGGCAGACCCAGATCTAGTGCCACCTCCTCCACTGAGCCCTTCTTGATTTCTCTGGGACAAAATCACCTCTGCGTCAGGCAGCACTTGCTTCTCTTCTCTGTATCAGCACCACACGATCGTCTTATGACTTCCCTTCTTAAACATCTGTCTCCTATGCTAGACATAAAACTTCCTTAAGGCAGATAAATTGTTTTATTCATCTTTACAACTCTGCTCCCTCCCAGTCTGGCACATTGTTTTTAGGATGAAGACTATTTAGTCCCACCTGATGCATTAGAAAAGACTCTGATGCTGGGAGGGATTTGGGGGTGGGAGGAGAAGGGGATGACAGAGGATGAGATGGCTGGATGGCATCACGGACTCGATGGACATGAGTCTGAGTGAACTCCAGGAGCTGGTGATGGACAGGGAGNAGAAAAGACTCTGATGCTGGGAGGGATTTGGGGGTGGGAGGAGAAGGGGATGACAGAGGATGAGATGGCTGGATGGCATCACGGACTCGATGGACATGAGTCTGAGTGAACTCCAGGAGCTGGTGATGGACAGGGAGGCCTGGCGTGCTGCGATTCATGGGGTCGCAGAGAGTCGGACATAACTGAGCGACTGAACTGAACTGAGCTGAACCGATGCCGTAGAACAGAAGCCTCAAATTGCAGCCCCGGGGCTGGATGACACCAGCAGACATGTTCTGTTTGGCCCACAAAGAGTTGCCCAGCGCAGATCTTAAATATTTTCAATTAATTGCCAGTTTTAAGAAGAAAGAGATTTATCATTTTTAAAATCCAAGTTTCTAGCTCTATCTTTAAAAAAACAAAAATGACACATCAGATTGGTGACAAAGAGCTCATATTCCAACATCAAAGCAACCGCTCTAGCAGACAGCGGCCTCCGTCTCTGCAGTGACCACCACGTTCCTGGTCTCCAGCTGACCACAGAGTGTCAAGATTTGCGTAGGCAGCCCATGAACCATCAGAACAGCACCGGAATGACAGAGCAGTCCTCTGATTGTCAGGCCAGCGATGAGGAATGAATGCTGACACAGGTGGGGACCTCTGGCCCAGGAGGAGGACTGGCTCCCTCTCGCCCCCAGGGTAGTATTGCTTTGGTAACGGCTGCTTCAAACCAGAGCATCTGCTTCATTCTGCTGGCTCAGGAAAAATCCACTCAGAGTTCAGCTTCCAGTTTTAAGGTGTGCGGATTTAAATGAGTCGCTTTTCAATCCAGACCCCTTCTGAGGCCTAGGGGCTCAGTGAATTTGGGGGTGTGACCCAGGAATATTACTCATGTCAGAGTATTGGTATCTTGGTTTGTTTCTTCACCTTGATTTTTTTTTCCTTTCCTAGCTCTTCTCACTTCCCTCCCACACTTCATAGCTAAATGTATTTCTGTCTTCATGCTAATGACCTCTAGAAATTTCTTGATCATACCTATACTTTAATTGTATTCATCTTTACTTTTTATCTCTACGCATCTTTCATATTGGAGAGTTGTTAGAAGTAGAAAAAGTAAGTGCATAAAAAACATTAATGCCTCTTTAGAGTATGAAGCTATGTTTTTTGTAAACTTTTCAGAAAATAAAGTATAAAAAGTCAAAATCATCCCATCTTCTTTTTTCTATAATTATATTTCACAACTGGAGTCTTATCAGATAACTTTGTCCTGCTATAGTCACTTTACTTCATCTTATGATCATTTCCCCAAATTATTTAAGAATACTTTCGGTGGAAATATAGTACTCCTCCTATGGAGGTATAAAAAAATATGCAGCTTTTTCCCTATGTACATTGAAGTCATATCTTATTTTTCACTTTATAAGAAAATCTTCACCTTAAAATTTGGGGCTTCCCTGTTGGCTCAGATGGTAAAGAATCTGCCTGCAGTGCAGGAGAACCAGGTTCAATCCCTGGATTGGGGAGATCTCCTGGAGAAGGGAATGGCTACCCGCTTCAGTATTCTTGCCTGGAGAATTCCGTGGACAGAAGAGACTGGCAGGCTACAGTCCATGGGGTCACAAAGAGTTGGACAGGACAGCAATTTTCACTCACTTTTGCCTTAAAATTTAACTCACTGCTTGGAATAGATTTCTCAAGATGATCCACTTGCTCAAAAATCCACTTGTTTAAAAAAATGAAGATGTGTGTTGCCAAGTCACATTAAGAAAGTCCTTTTCTGTTGCATCTTTGCCTGCTGGTTATCAGAACACATGGCTATCTCACCTACTTCATGATATTTAAAACTCTTTAATAACTAGGTAGTTGAAAATATTGTTTTAGTTTGTACTTATTTGATTTTAGTGTGAGTGAAGTGAGTGAAGTCACTCAGTCGTGTCTGACTCTTTGCGACCCCGTGGACTGTAGCCCACCAGGCTCTTCTATCCATGGGATTCTCCAGGCAAGAATACTGGAGTGGCTTGCCATTCTGAACATTTTCCTATATATATTGCCCAATGTATTAATTTTAATTTTTAAGAATCCTTAATTGTTAATGTCCATTGCTCACTTTTCTATTGGCACAGTGAGGGTTTTTTCTAATCTCAAATATTCTTTCTACATTTAAGATATTTAAGATATTGAGCTTATGCCTGTTATATTTACTGCGAATATTTCTCCCAATTTGTCGGTGGCCTTTTTATTTTTTATATTTTCACATATATAAGCTAATTTTTAAATTTAGCATAGCCCATCAATTTTCCTTTCCTTTTATACTTAAAAGTCCTTTATAAACATGGTACTTATATGAGAGGATAGAGGTGTTAATAAACCTTAGTGTAGTAATCATTCTGCAATATATACGGATATCAAATCATCACCTTATCGCCTTAAATTGACACAAGTTATATAACAATAATAGTTCAATAAAAACGGTGGGGGCAGGAGTGAACTTTTTTTTTAAAAGTTCTTTATAAACCCAAGTTAAATGTGTGCTAAGTCCTTTCAGTAGTGTCCAACTCTTTATGACCCTATAGACAGTAGCCCACAAGGCTCCTCGGTCCATGGGGATCCTCCAGGCCGGGATACTGGAGCGGGTTGCCATTCCTTTCTCCAGGGGATCTTCCCAACCCAGAGATCAAACTCACATGTCTTAAGCCTCCTGCATTGGCAAGCAGGCTTTTACCACCAGCACCCCTTGGGAAGCCCAAGAGATAAATAGTCACCTGTACTTTATTGAAGCATATTTTGATTACGTTTTACATTTAATTTTCCAATCCACTTCATAACTAGGTTATGGTTATTATTATGGTTCGCAGTGCCAGGTGAGGGCTGACTAAAATGATTTCACCATCGAAAGGAAAACCTGCTGGGGTGTCACTGGCTCTCCCACTGGACAGAGAGCTATCAAGGCAGGGAAGAAGTCTGCTCCCCTGCGAAGCCAGAGACCACATTTGTTTTTTCCTCATAATATTTTTTTATTGAAGTATAATTGCTTCACAATGTTGTGTTAGTTTCTGCTGTACAATGAAGCGAATCAGCTCTATGTATACATGTAGCACCTCCTTCTTGGACTTCCCTTCCATTCTACCCATCCAGGTCACCATAGAGCCCCGAGCTGAGCTCCTGTGTTTTACTATCTGACAGTGTTGCGGGGGAAAATGACATTTCATGTAGTGCTTGGTATATAGTGGCCGGAAAGGCCACCAAGACATTTCCAAATAGTTATTTTTAAATGAGATCTGGTACTTGAAGCTTCTTTATTGTGAAAGAAGCTATCTAGGTCTGTTGAATGACGGCAAATGTAATTTGCTGATTTCTCTGTCATTCATCTTTATTGCTGTCATGAAGTCTTGCTTTAGAACAAACAAATACATTGGTTGAATCATTCGTCTTTTTGGAAATGTTTCTCATTTTAAAAATTCTTTTAGGTTCATTCAATAGTCTTATGAATTTATTTCTACTCCAAGTACTATTGGGATCTCTGTTGTGATTGTGTTAAATGTAAAAATTAAATTTGGCATTAAAAATTATTTTATGACACTATGACATCTTTAGAATCTTGATTCTCCCACAAGGGGGAAAAAAAAAACAAACCAGCTAACCTTTACGAAAGGCTTCCCTGGTAGCTCAGATAGTAAAGAATCTGCCTGCAATGAGGAGACCCGGGTTCCATCCCTGAGTTAGGCAGATCCCCTGCAGAAGGAAATGGCAAACCATTCCAGTATTCTTGCCCAGATAATTCTATGGACCAAATATTTATGAGAGTTTACAGTATGCTACTTTCAGATACAAAATATTTTCACCTATCATTTCTTATAGTCTCCCTAACAGTTTTCAGATGGAGAAGGAAAAGGCAACCCGCTCCAGTACTCTTGCCTAGAGAATTCCGTGGACAGAGGAGCGTGGTGGGCTGCTGGCTATGGAGTCGCACAGAGTCAGAAACAACTGAAGTGACTTAACAGCAGCAGCAGTGCAGATTGAAAAGTAGCCCTTTCAAAAAAAATTTCTATACACTTGAAATTAACACATTGTAAATCAACAATACTTCAATTTTTAAAAATAAGCAAAAAATAAAGTGCAGCCAAGGTTTTAAAAAAACAAACAAACTACTGGTTACCAGTAGAAAAAGAGTGGGCTAGGGGCAAGTTAGAGGCGAGAGACTAAGAGATACAAACTGGTATGCATATAAGCAACAAGGATATATAGTAATTCCCCTACATACAAGCCATCAAGTTGTGAATTTTCAAAGATGTGCAGATGAGTTCCATCAGCAGCAGCCATGAGTGAAATTTAAGATTGCCCTCCGTCTCCTATTGCTAGCCATCCTTCAGCTCTACCATCTCCCACATCCTCTCTCTCCTCCAGTCAGTAATTCTTCTTGCCTGTTCACACAATGGCAGCCTCTGTGTGCCAGCTCTTGCACTGTACTACTCTACTTTCCAAGGTATAGTACTGTAAGATCAAAAATATTTTCTTTATTTTTTATATTTGTCTTTTACATATTATTTGTGTACAAAGTATCATAATCCTATTACAGTACAGTACTGTATAGGCAATTGTGTTAGTTGGGTACCTAGGCTAACTTTGTTGGGCTTATGAACATATTCTTGAAATGGAACTTGTTTGTATATAAGGTGGAACTCCCTTGTCTTATAAACCATAGGGCAATATGGCCATTATCTTGTAACATTTTTAATGGCATATAGGGGACTGGAATGCAAAAATAGGAAGTCAAGAAACACCTGCAGTAACAGGCAAATTTGGCCTTGGTGTGCGGAATGAAGCAGGGCAAAGACTAACAGAGTTTTGCCAAGAAAATGCACTGGTCATAGCAAACACCCTCTACCAAAAACACAAGAGAAGACTCTACCCATGGACATCACCAGATGGTAAACACCGAAGTCAGATTGATTATATTCTTTGCAGCCAAAGACGGAGAAGCTGTATACAGTCAACAAAAATAAGACCAGGAGCTGACTGTGGCTCAGATCATGAACTTCTTACTACCAAATTCAGACTCAAATTGAAGAAAGTAGGGAAAACCACTAGACCATTCAGGTATGACCTAAATCAAATCC
>SJYV01023421.1:1294316-1357265 GCA_006410875.1 Neotragus pygmaeus | reverse complement strand
GAGAGATGGTGATGAACAGGGAGGCCTGGCATGCTGCAATTCATGGGGTCGCAAAGAGTCAGACTCGACTGAGCGACTCAACTGAACTGAACTGAATTAGCCATATTCTTCAATTTTGAAGTTTAAAATGCATTGACTTGAATCATCATGTTTATTAAGGAAACAATATGAGAACTTAGGTGACCTTTGTGTGATCTATGGTACAATTTTCCACCCCAATCTCCCAAACTGGAGACAGGTCACTTCTGATGTAGACACTGGAGAGAAATGGAAAGGCAGGACCTGTACGATGTGGAGAAGAGAGGAGAGGGATAAGAAGGGAAGTTTCAGGATGAAATTCCACTTCCATGTTTAACTCCAAAAACCCGAGAATTTATTATTTGATCCCTTTAAAATTATTGAGCACCTACTGTATACTGTATACTTTGGCCACCTCATTCGAAGAGTTGACTCACTGGAAAAANAAGGGAAGTTTCAGGATGAAATTCCACTTCCATGTTTAACTCCAAAAACCCGAGAATTTATTATTTGATCCCTTTAAAATTATTGAGCACCTACTGTATACTGTATACTTTGGCCACCTCATTCGAAGAGTTGACTCACTGGAAAAAACTTTGATGCTGGGAGGGATTGGGGGCAGGAGGAGAAAGGGACAACAGAGGATGAGATGGCTGGATGGCATCACTGACTCAATGGATGTGAGTCTGAGTGAACTCCGGGAGCTGGTGATGGACAGGGAGGCCTGGCGTGCTGCAATTCATGGGGTCGCAGAGTCGGACATGACTGAGCGACTGAACTGAACTGTATGCCCAGCAAAGAAACCTGAAATTGGATCCTTCATCTGGGAGAGGGTATGCATCTGTTGGGATTATACAGTTGGGGAGGAGGAGGAAAACTCAAGTCCTAAAGATCCCCAGGCTATGTCAGGGAAGAGTGGCAGCTGTCTCTGCCTTTCCTCCTATGGAAGTAAATAATCTTTCTGACTTACTTCATTTTGTATGGCAGACTCTAGGTCCACCCACATCTTTCCAAATGACCCAATTTCATTCCTTTTCATGACTGAATAATATTCCACTGTATAGGTATCTTATATTAGCACATATATGTAGAATCTCAAAAAATGGTACTGATGGACCTATTTGCAGGGCAGGAATCAGTTCAGTTCAGTCACTCAGTCATGTCTCTTTGCGACCCTGTGAATCGCAGCACGCCAGGCCTCCCTGTCCATCACCAGGGCAGGGATAGAGACACAGATATACAGAGTGGACATGTAGACATGGGAGGGATGAATTGGGAGATTGGGATTGACATGTATTCACTACTGTGTGACATATATAAGTGCATGAATGCGTGCGTGCTAAATTGCTTCAGTCATGTCCAGCTCTTTGCGACTCTGTGAACTGTAGCCCTCCAGGCTCCTCCATCCATGGGATTCTCTAGGCAAGCATACTGGAGCGGGTTGCCATTTCCTTCTCCAGGGGAACTTCCCAACCCAGGGATCGAACCTGCAACTCTTACATCTCCTGCGTTAGCAGGCAGATTCTTTACCACCAGCACCACCTGCATCATCTACTAAAATAGCCAGTGGGAAGCTCTGTAGAGCATGAAGCTCAGCTAGGTGCTCTGTGATGACCTAGATGGATGAGATGAAGGGTGGGTGGGAGAGAGGTCCAAGACGAAGGGAAAATATATATATATTTAGCTGATTCACTTGTTTGTACAAAGCTAACACAACATTGTAAAGCAATTATATTCCAATTTTTTAAAAAAGAGAGATGTAAATAGTCATCACCAGTTATCCTAGAGCAGAAAAGGGCTATAATTCATGAGCCACAGGAACGGAATGACAATTCAGCTCAATTAACATAGATTCTTGAAATATGTCCAGGATGAAGTAACTATTCTCAGCCCTCCATGGGCTAGACTTTCATCCCTAGAGAGCTTCTTAGGGTGACCGTCGAGAGGAAGACCTGATCTAAGCCTGGGGGCACCCGAGGCCCATCACGACCCAGAGCAGCAGGCCGGCTCCTGGCCATATGGCCTCCCCGAGCCTGCCAGTCTCCAGTCTCTGCCAGAGTGGGCATATGCTGGGGTACTCCAGAGCCTTGAGGCGACGATGAAAATGTCAGGGAGCCAGTATGAGGTTAAGCGTCTATTCTTCTTTATGGCAGTAGTAGAAATAGAACTGGGAGAAATAGCAAATGCTATGATTGCTGCTAATGCATGGCAGGTGGAGGTCAGGACTTACAAGATAAAGCTTTGGGGCTCTTTGAGGTGTGACCTGTTTATACTTATAAAATAGGCTTTAGAAATGTCTAACAAGGAAGAATCTGCTATAGTTATAGACTTCACCCACTTGACTTCAGTGATGCTTATTTTCTCCATTTTCTTAGGAAACAAGTATCAGTGAACTTATGTACAAAGGAGAAATAGAGTCACAGAGGTAGAAAACAAATGCAGCGGGGAAAGAAGGGGAGGAATACACGGGGAGACTGGCACTGACCAAAACACACTGCTATATATAAAAAATAGGTAACTAATAGGACTCTACTGTACAGCACAGGGAACTCTACTTAATACTCTGTGATGAGGTATCTGGGCTTCCCTGGTGGCTCAGACGGTAAAGAGTCTGCCTGCAATGTGGGAGACCTGGGTTTGATCCCTGGGTTGGGAAGGTCCCTTGGAAGAGAGCATGGCAACCCACTCCAGTATTCTTGCCTGGAGAATCTCCATGGACAGAGAAGCCTGATGGGCTGCAGTCTATGGGGTTGCAAAGAATCAGACACGACTGACTAAGCACACAATGATCTATATGAGATTAGAATCTAAAAAAGAATGGATATATGTATATGTATAACTGATTCACTTTCCTGTAAAAAGAAACTGATGTGACACTGTAATCAATTATACTCCAATACAAATTAATTTAAAAAGAAGAATCTGGTTTATTGTCTTTTTTTTTTTTTTTGAGGTAGTCTTGGTTGGATGAGATGCCTACAAGAATTAGCCATTGCTTCAGGATTCATGCTATTATTACATATATATGTATGTGTTGTAGTTGCTGTTTAGCCACGCAATCATGTCCAACTCTTCTGTGATTCCATAGACTGTAGTTCACAGGTTCCTCTGTCCATGGGATTTCCCAGGCAAGAATACTAGAATAGGTTGCCATTTGCTTCTCTAGGGAATCTTCCTGACCTACATCTCCTACATAAAGAGGCAGATACTTTACCACTGAGCCACCAGGGAAGAGTGTCAGTGTATACCTACACACTAATACAATACATATAAAAAATAATACATATATATATATTTACTTTCTCTGTTGCTATCTGGACTCTACCAAACCAAATGGCAGTTCAGCTCAATTAATTTTAGTTACTGCCCAGCATGTAAGCGCTGAGTAAACGTACCAGTCAGAGAGAGTTGCACCCCCCAGAAGTGCTCTGATAGGCGTGTTGGGAAGAAGAGGGAGAAGGGGCAGGGACACGGAACCTGCCAGATGTGGGGGCAGAGTGGGGGGGAATGCCTCGAAGGCCAAGTTAAAGGAAGAGCTTAGGCACAAATTCCTGACTGTGGGGAGCACAGGGGGGTCATAAGTAAAGAGAGCTGTCCAGAAGAATATTGAAGATCAAGAGGTCACTTTCAATCTGGACTCTCACTTTAAATAACAAAGAAAAAAGTCATAAACACAGCGATGCTCACCAAGAAAATGCTCACTTGTTTTATTCCCAAACGAAGAGTAACTCGAGAAGGGTATTTCTTTGAGTATTGAAATGGTGCCCACTTGCCAGCATTCATTATTGCTATAAAACTTGTTTAAATGTTGTTTGTTTTTACCCTTAAGGCCTCTGATGCATTGTAATGAAACCAGTTTCATAAAAAAACTAAGGCTTGTCTCTTTTCTCTTAATGAAAGAGAAATACTAATCAATTTCACTGCTATTTCCCTTCCTTAAAATAGAATCTGAGGTATAAATGCAATGTTTGATGCATCTGAAATTTAGAATGTTTTTAAAATTCTATACATGCACTCCACTCCAGGTGAGTAATTTATTTTGCTAATTTTGACCAAAGAGTTAATTACCGTTTAAAAGAAACTCTTTTAATGAATGAAGATAAAATTTAAGATTTTCTTCATATGTTCAAATTGGTTAGAAATAAGACAAAAGCAAGATTCAGGCATGAGGCTCCATTTAGCTTTCAATACCTAAATTCTTCTAACAGAAAGATTAGCACAGAGCAATATTCAAGTCCTCTAAAGCATAAAGCAAAACAATATTAATTTTAAAAGGGGAGGGGGATAAAAAGAAAATGGAAACAAAGAGTTGTGTTTCCAGGCATAAGAGGAGGTTTATGGGTATGCACTGCGGGCAGACATAAGCCCGTAAATGAATGTCCAGAGCGCAAGAAACAATTATCTTCACAAATACATCTGCTTGGATGCAACCGTGGAGCTGACAGCCCTCTGTCAATGTTAAGATCGCGCCACCTTCTGGTTGCCATGTGTATTACAGGCATTCCTACTGTAGAGACAGAAGCATTTCTGTTTTAAGCAAAACTTAATATTGAAGGGAAATGGCAGATAGGTTACTGTTGCTGTGCACTACCTCCCCTGGGGACGGAATTGGGGTGAGAACACGATACAGAGAAGTACTCCAGTGAATGCTCCGCTTGAAAATCTGAGTGTGCTTTCAAGCTTGATCAACTGTAACCGTATATGATCTGCCAGGCAGGCGCGCAGGCAAACACTGCAATTGAGAGAGCAGGTGGATTCAGTTGCCCGACTTTTCTCGGGTTGCACTTTCTGAACTTCTTAGAGTCGCAGAAATAGAGCTCCAGCAATCCAAGCTAGTCAGGGAAAGCGGATGGAGGGATACGCGATCGTGGCTGCAAAGCTGCAAAACAACATTTCACAGAGTGAATAAGGCAGAAGGAGAAAAACAAATATGGTTTGCTAGCACAAATATGTGCACTCTAGAAAAAATGTTACGGATGATCTTATTTACAAAGCAGCAATAGAGACACAGAAGTAAAGGACAAATGCATGGATACCAAGGGGGAAGGTGGAAGGGATGAACTGCCAGCCTGGGCTTGACATAGAGACTGTGCTGTATGCCTAGTCACTCAGTTGTGTCTGACTCTTTGAAACCCTGTAGACTGCCAGGCTTCTCTCCACGAGCTTCTTCAGGCAAGAATGTTGGAGTGGGTTGCTATTTCCTTCTCCAGGGGATCTTCCCGACCCAGAGATGGAACCTGGGTCCCCTGTATTGCAGGCAGATTCTCTACTGTCTGAGTTACCAGGCAAGCCCATATGTACACCAGGCTCTTCTGTCCATGAGATTTTCCAGGCAAGAATACTGGAGTGGGTTGCCATTTCCTTCTCCAGGGGATCTTCCCAACCCAGGGATCAAACCCGGGTCTCCTGCACTGCAGGCAGATCCTTTACCGACTGAGCTACAAGGGAAGCCCCAGTATATATACACTACTATGTATAAAATAGATAACTAATGTGAACCTTTTCTAAAGCACAAGGAACTCTACTCAATGTTTTGTGGTGACCTTAAAGGGGAAGAAAATTTTTAAAAAAGAGGGGATATATGTGTGTACATATATATGTCTGACTCACTTTGCTGTGCAGCAGGAACCGCCATAGGAGTGAAAAGCAACTATACTCCAATTAAAAAAAAAAAAAAAAAACCCAGCCCACATCATCATGGAAGCTAACTATAGGACAACTGTTAACACACGATTATGTCCAGATAATAATTTGGGGAACTGCACTCTGTTGAATTTCCTCCGTAGACTTGCTTGGGTCGATTGTGGGATGTGTCCTTGGCAGTCTTGGTTGGAGAGGTTAGCTCAGCAAAGGCAGGACACCCTTGCTGGAGGATCCATGGCCCCCTGAGGACCCATGGCCACCCATTGTGACGCCTGTATCTGCTCGAGCTTACACAAGAAGTTCTAGTGTTCGAAAAGACATTCATAAAAGATAAGTATTATTTCTTCCATATACGTTGCTTGAGGTGTTGCTTGTCTTAAAATTAGCCTTATAGGCCTGGTCAGTGGAGACGTGGGCGTCACCCATCTTTAGGAAAGGAAGGGCTGCAGTGAGGGGTATTACTGTCAGAACAAGCCAGCTGTCCTAGAAGCCACAGGCCCACCAGCCGCTGTGTTTACGCAACTTGAGTGTTGAACCCAGATTATAATGTCTGTGCGTCACCTTCCCCAGCCTAAGTCTGAGCCCCAGGGAAGCAGGAAAGCATGGCAGTCTCTTGCAGTGCTTTGTCTCCAAAAGAAGCTACGGATATCAAACTTCAAAGAAAAAAAAAAATTAGCCGTAGAAACCTTGAAATCCTATGTCATTCGTAAATACAAATAAATATATTTGCCTCTGTATTTTCATAGAGACAAATATATTGTTATAGGCAGAGTAAGCCCTATTGAGTAACTGTTCTTTACACGTTATCATTGTTGTAGACTGTTAAGATTTTGGGGGTAGGCAGCCCTATGCCACACTGCCTCTCACCCCTTTCCGTCTTGGGCTCACTGCCCTGCACCTACACATACACTCTTAGCCCCAAGAACAAAGCAGAAAGTTAATAACTCTTTCATTAACAGAAAGAAGTGGCATTTTACTATAATGACCCAGGTGATTTCTTCAACTTGCTTATGTTGACAGAACTCATATATATATATATATATATATATATATATCACCCATGTGATGGACATGAGTTTGAATAAGCTCCAGGAGTTGGTGATGGACAGGGAAGCCTGGCGTGCTGCAGCCTATGGGGTCACAAAAAGTCGGACATGACTGAGCAACTGAACCGATATATACATACATATTATATATATTTTTTATCAGTTGAACCATTTCTGCATCTACAAATTAAATGACCAAGAAAGGAGCAGTTAGGAAAAAAAGGAAATATAGGTTTACTTTGAAAAACTACATTCACTGCTGTTACTGTGTTAAATTATGGTCATAAATTGGTATTGGGATTTGTTCTATATAAAATTTAATTATGAAGAATAAAACCTTCAGTGATAAGTGGTGAAACAGTACTACACACACATACACACACACGCTAACAGTGAGATCAAATACAAAAGCAAATAGAGCCACTGAAAAACATTAAAAACCAGGGAGACTCAGGAGCCAACTTGAGGGTTTTCTACCAGCCAAACCTGGGACCATTTGGGAATCAAAATGAATAATAAGAATAAAAGTTTCTGACCTGCTGACTAGGGTAAAACTCCATGAGTTCAAACTAACACAAACATTGAGTTTACGTTAATATAAATACATAAATAAGTTGATGAGAAGGAAAAGCTTTCTCTTACAATAGAAAGGCAGCTTATAAAGGTGAAAAAAGCGTGAAATTAGAAAATCACCTTTTGGCAACCACCACCATCATCATCATCATCAAAGTCAATTCAGAGAAGTATCCTTAATGGACACTGGAAGTTGGGGGTGGAAATTGGAGGAGGATTATTTATAGAATTTCCTGGTATTTCTCCACAGAATACTCATTAAAGAGGGTAAAATGGGAACCTGATAGTGGAGAAACATGTGAAGCTCCCCATAGCAAAATGATCAAAGTTAACATCATCAGCAAATGCATGAATCTAATCTGTGCTGTCTGATGTGAAGTGCTGAGAAAACTTCAGCTTCCCTTCTCTAACATTCCTGCCAAAAGTGTAAAACCTAATTCTAAATTTGTGTGAAACACCAGGCCAATCCACAATGAGAGATATCCTATAATATAACTGGCTTGTGCTCTTAAAAGTCCTGAAATACATAAAAAAGAAAAAAAAAGACTCAAAAAGACTCAAATACTGTTCCAGATTAAAAGCAACTAGACACAATGACTTGAATGAAACACGTGACTCTGGATTTTCTTTCTTATAAAAGATGCTAAGTCAGTCAGCAAAATCTGAAAGAAGGTCTGTAGATTAGATAATAGCACTGTCTCAGTGTTAGACTCTTGATTTTGTTTATTGTACAGAAGTTTGTTGAGGTTGTTGTTTAGTTGCTCAATCATGTCAGACTCTTTTGTGACCCCATGGACTGTGGCCCACCAGATTCCTCTGTCCATGGGATTTCCTAGGCAAGAATACTCAAGTGGGTTGCAATTTCCTTCTCCAGGGTATCTTCCTGATCCAAGACTTGAACCCGCATCTTCTGCTTAAGCAGGCAGGTTCTTTACCATTGAGCCACCAGGGAAGCCCATGTACAGAGTTACGTAAAATAATTTCTTGTTTTTAGGAAACACAACAAAGTATTTAGAGATAAAGTAGGCTTAATCCCTGTAGTTTGCTTTTAAATTACTCAGAAAAATTAAGTGGTAAATGTTAATATTTAGAGGATTGTGGGAATGTGAATTTGCTGTACTATTTCTGCAACCTTTCTGCAAGTCTGACATTTTCGAAAGGAAAATTACAAATTAGTACAAAATTAATAAAATGGTCATTTCTTTCAGTTCACATAGTGCCAAATAACAGGTAATTTTTTTCATCAAAACCCAAGTCGTTTTAGTCTCAAACTCAGTTCCAGATGTTGAAGAGGGACTTTAGAAGCCGTATCTTTTCAGAGTAGCTACTGTGCACACTCAGCTGCAAAACAGTTCCCTTTTCTAGTTGAGCTTCACAGTTTCTCTCCACTTCTTTCCTTATTTTGTTCCTTGTTCCTTTTTTCCTTCCTTTAAACTTTTTATTTTACTGGAGTATAGCCAATTAACAATGTTGTGATAGTCTCAGGTGAATAGCAAAGGGACTCAGCCATACATATACATGTATCCCTTCTCCCCCACATTCCTTCTTTCATTCAAAGAACTTTTACAGGGCCTCATTTGCAGCCAGACCATGTGAGTGATGGGTATTCAGAGTTAGACTCAGCTCCCAGTCTAAAATACACAGAGACTTCTAGTTGAGTCTATTCATAAGTACAACAATAGTAACAGGGGAAACAAGGAGGAAAAAAGATAATATGGATGACTTTAAAGAAGGGGTCTTGATGAGGAACTGAAGACCTTGAGAGAAAGCAGGTGCAGCTAAGGGATCTCCCAAGGACCTGTTACCATGGAGCACAAGGTTAATGGTGAAGCATGCAACTGCACTTGGAATGTGACATCCTGGACATCCTGGAATGTGAAGCCAAGTGGGCCTTAGGAAGCATCACTATGAACAAAGCTAGTGGAGGTGACGGAATTCCATTTCAAATCCTGAAAGATGATGCTGTGAAAGTGCTGCACTCAATATGCCAGCAAATTTGGATAACTCAGCAGTGGCCACAGGACTGGAAAAGGCCAGTTATCATTCAAATCCCAAAGAAAGGCAATGCCAAAGAACGCTCAAACTACTGCACAATTGCACTCATCTCACACGCTAGTAATGCTCAAAATTCTCCAAGCCAGGCTTTAGCAATATGTGAACTGTGAACTTCCAGATGTTCAAGCTGGTTTTAGAAAAGGCAGAGGAACCAGAGATCAAATTGCCAACATCCGCTGGATCATTGAAAAAGCAAGAGAGTTCCAGAAAAACNCTGATGCTGGGAGGGATTGGGGGCAGGAGGAGAAGGGGACGACCGAGGATGAGATGCCTGGATGGCATCACGGACTCGATGGACGTGAGTCTCAGTGAATTCCGAGAGATGGTGATGAACAGGGAGGACTGGCGTACTGCAGTTCATGGGGTTGCAAGAGTCAGACATGACTGAGCGACTGAACTCAACTGAACTGAAATGGCCCAGTCTCTTATGGGGTCACTACTTTTATTACCTGCATTCTGCTGCACATGAGAATTTGTATGCCTTCTCCAAGAGTGGAGTCTTTGTTACCCTGGTCCAGTGGAAGTCCTGAGATCAAACCTCACTAGCCTTCAAAGCTGGATTCTCTCGGGACTCTTCTTCCTTTTGCCAGAGCCCCTGGCTGGGAAGTGTAATTCAATAACTCTTATGCTATACTTGTTTTCTAGTTTGTAGATCACTCACTTATCAAGTATGAGATTCGAATTGACTGTGATTTTTCCCTGGTACTAGCTTATCATGTCTACCTGTTAATCCTTTGACATAGGGTAACATTTTTAGAAGGTTTAAGTTATTTTTTGCTTGTTTTGTTTTTCTTGATGGCTGTTCAGCAGTGGTGATTTTGGTGTTTTCATAAAAAGTGGATGGACTTGTGTCCTTCTATTCTGTTATCTTGAAGTAAAATTTTAAGTTGCATTTTTCTGATGACATATGATGCTAGGCGTTTGTTCATTTGTTTGTATGCCATACTCATACTTCTTTGGTCAAGGGTCTGTTAAGGTCATTGATCCATTTTTAAAATTTCATTGTGTCTTTATTATTGAAATTAAATTTTTTCAGTATATTTTGTACGTCTTTTCATAAAATATACCTTTTACAAAAATATTTTCTCTTAGTCTGTAACTTGTCTTCTCATTGTTTTACACTGTCTTTCAAAAGGTAGACATTTTTAATTTTAACAAAGTCTGTGCACTAAGTCATTTTAGTCATGTCTGACTGTTTGTGGCCCTATGAATTGTACCCTGCCAGGCTCCTCCATTCATGGGATTCTCCAGGTGAGAATGCTGGAGTGGATTGCATTGCCCACCTCAAGGGGATTTTTCCCCACCCAGGTATGGAACCCTTATCAATTAAGTTAATCACTATGGATTATGACATTAATGTTTTACATAAAAAGTCATCATTAGAGCTCATCATCAAAACAAACAAACAAACAAAAACCCTTGATTAAAAAAAGATGAAAAATATTTAGATCTCTTCCAAAGAAGACATACAGCTGGCCAACAGACAATTGAAAAGGTGCTTAGCATCACTAATCATCAGAGAACTAAATTAAAATCAAAATGATATATCCTATTCCTGTCAGAATGGTCATTATCAAATAAACAACAAATTACATGTGTTTGCAAGGATGTGGAGAAAAGGGAACACTCCCACACTGTTGGTAGGAATATAAATTGGAACACTTGATGGAATGTTACCTAAATAATAAAAATAGAATTACCATATGATCCAGCAATCCTAACTGGGTATTTATCCAAAGAAAATAAAAACACTAATTAGGAAAAATGTACCCTTATGTTCATTGGAACATAATTTACAATGACCAAGATCTGAAAGCAACCTAAATGCTCATCAGTAAATGAATGGATAGAGAAGATGCATATATGCAATGAAGTATTACTCAGTCTTAAAAAGAATAAAATTTTGCCATTTGTAAGAACAGGATTTTATACAAAGTGAAATGTCAGACAGGAAAAAACAAATACTGTATAATTTCACTTACATGTGGTATCTAAAAGACAGAATAAAAGATCCAGTATCACAAGACAGAAACAGTTAAAAATCCAGAAGAAACATATGATTTTCAGAGGACAGTGGGGTCAGGGAGGAAAAAAAAAAGAGATAAGGAAAATTAAGAGGTACAACTACCAGTTGCAAAAGCAAACAAGGAAAGAGTTGTGGGTGTGAAATGTAGAGTATGTAGAGGATAGGAGTATAGTCAATAAGTATATATTTTAGTATGGGACAGATCCTAACTAGATTTAACATGGTAATAATTTTGAAATGAAGACCAATATTTAATCACTATCCTGTATAGTATAAACTGATACAATGTTATTGTATTTCATAAACTAACAAGTAAATTCATACCAAAAGAGACCAAATTTGTGATTACCAGAGGCTGGGGTTGGGTGAGGAGGAATTGGATGAAAGCAGTAAAAAATTTAAATATCCATTTATAAGATAAATCAATTCAGTTCAGTTCCAGTCAGTCACTCAGTCGTTTCTGACTCTTTGCTATCCCATGGACTGCAGCACGCCAGACTTCCTTATTCATCACCAACTCCCAGAGTCTACTCAAACTTTGTCAATCCAGTGGGTGATGCCATCAAACAATCTCAACCTCTGTCATCCCTTTGTCCCCCACCTTCAATCTTTTCTAGCATCCCAGTCTTTTCAAATAAGTCGGTTCTTTAAATCAGGTGGCTGAAGAATTGGAGCTTCAGCTTCAGCATCAGTCCTTCCAATCAATATTCAGAACTGATTTCCTTTAGGATTTACAGATTGGATCTCCTTGAAGTCCAAGGAACTCGCAAGAGTCTTCTCCACCACCACAGTCCAAAATAATCAATTCTTTGGTGCTAAGCTTTCTTTATAGTCCAACTCTCACATTCATACATGACTACTGAAAAAACCATAGATTTGATTAGACAGACCTTTGTTGGTAAAGCAATATCTCTGCTTTTTAACATGCTGTCTAGATTGGTCATAGCTTTTCTTCCAAAGAGCAAGTGTCTTTTAATTTCATGACTGCACTCACTGTCTGTAGTGATTTTGTAGCTAAAAAAAAAAAAAGTCCCTCACTGTTGCCATTGTTTCCCCATCTGTTTGCCATGAAGTGATGGGACCAGATGCTATGATCTTAGTTTTCTGAATGCTGAGTTTTAAGTCAACTTTTTCACTCTCTTCTTTCCCTTTAATCAAGAGACTCTTTAGTTCTTCTTCGCTTTCTGCCATAAAGCTGGTGTCCTCTGCATATCTGAAGTTATTGATATTTCTCCTGACAGTCTTGATTCCAGCTTGTGCTTCATCCAGCATGGCATTTCTCATGATGTACTCTGCTTATAAGTTCAATAAGCAGGGTGACAATATTGATGCTTTTGAAATGTGGTGTTGGAGAAAACTCTTGAGAGCCCCTTGGACTGCAAGAAGACCAAGTCAGTCCATCCTAAAGGAAATCAGTCCTGAATATTCATTGGAAGTACCTTTTCTGAAGCTGAAACTCCAATAATTTGGCTACAGAGAACTGATTCATTGGAAAAGACCTAGATGCTGGGAAAGATTAAAAGTGGGAGGAGAAGGGGATGACAGAGGATGAGATGGTTTAATGGCATCACTGACTGGATAGACATGAATTTGAGCAGGCTCCAGGAGCTGGTGATGGACAGGGAAGTCTGGCATGCTGCAGTCCACGGGTCGCAAAGAGTTGGACATGATTGAGGGACTGAACTGAACTGAAATTGGCTTTGCAACAAATGCTCAATTCTTCTAGCATTTAGAACTTTTCTAGACAAGAAAAACAAGAGAAAATAATAAAAGAGGAAGGGAAGAAAAAGACCTACAAAAACAAAATCAAAGTTATTAAGAAAATGCCAATAACAATATACATATCAATAATTACCTTAAATGTAAATGGATTAAATGCTTCAACCAAAAGACATATACTTGTTGAAAGCATACAAAAACAAAACCCATATATGTATATATCCTGTCTACTTGAGACATATAAAGACTGAATGTGAGGGGATAGAAGAAAATATCTCATGGAAATATAAATGAAAAGAAAACTGCAGCAGAATTATTCATATCAGGAAAAACAACAACAACAACGACAAGTAAACAGACTTTAAAAACAGGTGATGTCCAAAGATAAAGGAGGAATAGGATGGGGAGCCACTTTCACCCCAGAAATATATCAAAACCAGAAAGGCAAATCAATATCCTCAGAATAAAGTAAGGTGAAGGATAAAGATGAAAAGGGAGGCAACTTATTTTGGGATGGGGATTAGTCCTAGGGAGGGAATCATGAATGGGATGATGTTTCCACACAATAGGACATCCTCTCACAGGCTGCATCAGTGGGGAACTTAGGAACATCAGAGGAAATCACAATGAGGCAAAACCGAGAAAATTCACCACAGAAATTACACCGAACAACAGTTACCAACTGAAAAACAGTTCACAAACTTTCTTCTGCCAGCATAATTAGAGGCTGGGTGCATAGGCATGATCTGTGTGCGTTGGTCCTCAGGGAAAGAACTGGGGTTGAATGCCATGGAGACATTGTGAAGAGCTAATGTGACTTAGAAAAGACACTGCAGGGAAAACTGTGGGACCACCAGAGAAACAAAGGACCATTACTTTAAGAAGACTCTTAACATCACTACTAATGTTAATCCAAGATGGTGGAGTAGAGGGATGTGTGCTCGTCTTCTCCTGAGAGAACTCCAAAATTATAGCTCACTGCTGAACAACCATCGGACAGGAGAATGTTGGATCCCACCAAAAAAGAAAAACATACTCTACATCCAAGGGCAAAGGAGAAGACCCAACAAGAAAACAGGAGGGGCAAAATTGCATTTAGAATCAAACCCCATGTCCATCAGAGACTCCCAGAGGGCTCAAACAAAATCTTATGTGCCCCAAGAGAATCCACAGAGACTGAGTCAGACCTGCATTTGAGGTTTTGAGTGTCTCCTGTGGAGGCACAGGTCAACAGTGGTCTGATGCAGGGGTAGGGGATCTGGATGCAGCAGACCTGGGTAAGGCATAAGCCCTCTTGGAGAAGTCGCCATTAACCCAACCGTTGAGACGCCAGAATTTACACAGGACTGGGGAAGACTCTCAGAGGGCACAAACAAAACCCTGTGTGCACCAGGATGCAGGAGAAAGGAACAGTGACTCTACTAGAGACTGACCCAGACTTGCCCATGAGTGTACAGGAGTCTATGGTGAAGGCGAGGGTGAGCAGTGGCTTGCTGCTGGGTCTGGGTCACTGAGTTCAGCAATGTGTGTACAGGATATTTTGAAGGAGGTCACCATCATCTTCATTACTTCCACCACAGTTTGGCCTCAGGTCAAACAGCAGGGAGAGAACACAACCACACCTATCAACAAAACACTGGATTACATATTTACTGAGGCTGACCCCGCACATCAGAACAAGAACCAGTTTCCCCCTCAGTCAGTCTCTCCTATCAGGAAGCTTCCATAAGTCTCTTATCCTAATTTACCAGAGGGCATACAGAATGAAAACCACAGTCACAAAAAACTAACCAAACTGATCACATGGACCAGTTGCTGCTGCTAAGTCGTTTCAGTCATGTCCAACTCTGTGAGACCTCATAGAGGGAAGTCCACTAGGCTCTCCTGCGTCCCTGGGATTCTCTAGGCAAGAATACTGGAGTGGATTGACATTTCCTTCTCCAACACGGACCAGAGCCTTGTCTAACTCAACGAAACTATGAGCCAAGCCATGTAGGGCTACCCAAGACAGACAGATCATAGTGGAGATTTCTGACAAAATGTGGTCCACTGGAGAAGGAAATGGCAAGGGATTTCAATATTCTTGCCTTGAATATAAAAAGGCAAAAAGATAGGAAACTGACAGATGAACTCCCCAGGTCGATAGGGATCCAATATGTTACAGGAGAAGAGTAGAGAAATAACTACAGAAAGAATGAAGAGATGGAACCAAAGAACAAACAACATCAAGTTGTGTGTGTGCTTGGTGATGGAAGTGAAGTCCAATGCTGTGAGGAACAATATTGCTTAGGAACATGGAATGTTGCATCCAAGAATCAAGATAAACTGAAAGAGTCAAAAAGGAGATAGCAAGATTGAACATCTGACATTTTCAGTTCAGTTCAGTTCAGTTCAGTCACTCAGTTGTGTCCGACTGTTTGAAACCCCATGAATTGCAGCACGCCAGGACTCCCTGTTCATTACCATCTCTCAGAGTTCACTCAGTCTCATGTCCATCGAGTCCNGTGGGTTTGATCCCTGGTTGGGGAACTAAGATCCGATGAGTTGTGTGGCACAATAAAAAAATAAATAATTAAATAAAATTAAAAGAAAATAAATCATGGTTGTTTAGATTTTCCCAAAGAACATAGTATGTCCTTTTACGTTCAATTGGTAATTAGAATTTCCCTGATGCTAGGAAAGACTGAAGACAGGAGAAGTGGATGACAGAGGATGAGGCAGTTGGATGGCATCACTGACTCGATGGACATGAGTTTGAGCAAGCTCCGGGAGTTGATGATGGACAGGGGACCTGGTGTGCTGCAGTTCATGGGGCCGCATGACTGACACGACTGGGCAACTGAGTTGAACTGAACTGAATTAGAAAAATGACAGATTTCTCTAGTAGATACACCCATAGGATTTGGAATCAAAATTTGAATTAGATCCTTAAGCAGCTACTTTCCAGCTACACAAGTTCATGCAACTTAAGGATGTTAAGGCTCAATTTCCTGGTGTGTAAAATGCAAATTTTAAAATGCCACATCAGGGCCACTTTACCTTCTTCTGTTCGCTCTTAGGCTCTCACAGTCACCCCTCCTTCTGGGGTCTTCCTCCATACATGAATCAGTCTAGATGGAGATGCCTCCTGGCCCCTCTTATCTCCTGCTCAGATTGCTGTTCCTTGAAATCACAGCTCAGAATCAAGCCAAACTCATTCCACAATTGTTTGTGTCTCACTTATTTGCTTTACGGAGTGGCAGAATGAACAAGTGACTTGCTTTGAAGTGTGGTGGTATTTGGGCTTCCCTGGTGACTCAGCAGTAGAGAATCTGCCTGCAGTGCAGGAGTTGTGGGTTCAATCCCTGGGTTGGGGAGATCCCTTGGAGGAGAGCATGGCAAGCCACCCCAGTATTCTTGCCTGAAAAATCCCATGGACAGAGGAGCCTGGTGGGCTACAGTCCATGGGGTCATAAAGAGTCAGACACAACTTAGCACACATGCCATTATAATTTAATTTATTTAGTTCATTTCAACATCTCTAAATACGCCTACCTGTGTGCCTGCTCAGTCGTTTCAGTCACGTCAGACTCTGCGATGCTATGGACGGTAGCCCACCAGGCTCCTTGGTCCATGGGATTCTCCAGGTAAGAATACTGGAGTGGGTTTCCATTCCCATCTCCAGGGGATCTTCCTGATCCAGGGATGGAACTCACAATGTCTCCTGTGTCTCCTGCATTGTAAGCAGATTCTTTACTGCTGAGCCACCAGGTTAGTTCCTAAATTATGATGGGAGGAGTTAATAAGTAGAACATGTGAGTTACTATCTTCTCTTTTCTTATCCTACCTCCCATATATTCCATAATTAGTTTCCTTTTAAAATTGATTTCCATAATCTTTGTTCACTGATTCTTTGCACTTCCACTGTTACTACCTTTCACTGCCTTTCAGCCCCACTACCTGCCTTCCTTTCTGGACCACTGGCAAAAGTTTCCTCATTTGTGTCTGGCCTCCCCGACTCAGGATCACCCTATGCACGATGGCCCAGACTATTCAGCTTAAGACTATACCTGCCTTTAACATTTAAAGCTTTCTCCAACTGTAAATCAATTTACCATTTATACTCTTTATGCTTCAGCAAAAACAAATAGCTTGCCCACTAGTCATTAGATCCTTGGATGATTTCATCCTTGCTACTTCTTGACCTGGTAAAATCCCTCTCACTTTCACATTGGCTTCAGCTCAACATGGACAAATTCAGTCTTCCCCATGCCTCAACTCAAATACCACCTGCTCCGTGAGGTCTTTGCTAATTTCCCCTCATTGTGCATAATCTTAACCCTTTTAATTCTCATAACTTCATTTTGAAGAATCTGTTCTTGAATAAGACCTTATAAAAACCCCATCATGCTGCACATCTCTTGGGAAGCTGTCACTTCTTCTATAAAATAGTATGTTTATACAGGTTGAAGTCACTGTTATATAAGTGCTCCCTGCAGGTCTAAATCAGCTTTGTATTTCTAATGTGCTTAGCATAATAGCTTCATTCAATGAATAAATGACGTTTATCAATCCAACCATTTATTCATTTACTTATTCAATAAATGTTAATTCAGTGCCTACTAGGTGTGAAGCAAAGTTGAACAAAGACTGGAAGGAGAGGAGGGGGTGGGTCATTCAGGTACTAATGGGAAAAACATCCCAGCAGCAGAAACAACCAGTGTTAAACCCTAAGATGTGAATGTATGGGGCACGTTTGGGGCACAACAATGGGGCGAAGCCTCTGGAGGAGCACATGACTGGGGAGGGGAGCAGGGTCTGGACTTAGAGAGGAACATGGGCAGGGAAGGGAGACTGCATCAAACCTCGACCTTCCCTCTGAGATGAATCTGAAGCCACTGGACGATCTGGAGTGCCATCCAGTCCTGCCCTTATCATATTTTATTCTCATCTCTTTTTCCCTTTTTGTCCACAAAGATGGTGACCTAAGAGGTTTGGGTCTGACAGAGTCCAACTCCTATGCAAGTTTGTGCTAAGTCCCTTCAGTTGTGTCCGACTCTTTGCAACCCTATGGATTGTAGCCCGCTAGGCTCCTCTGTCCATGGGATTCTCCAGGCAAGAATACTGGAGTGGGCTGCCTGCCTTCCTCCAGGGGATCTTCCCGACCCAAGGATTGAACCTGAGTCTCTTTCATCTCCTGCACTGGCAGGAGGGTTACCACTAGCACCACTTGGGAAGCCCTCAACTACTAGAAGCTTGTGCAGTCATGGACTTCAGAGAAGGACAGAGCAGTTCATCCTCCAACTGGCTGCTTCAGAGGCCACTGAGGCAACAGGCTGCCAAGACAGGAGCCCACTGACCCCGCCACAGCCTGACTTCTTGCTACTCTCACAGTTCACAGACTGTTCCTTTCTCTTTAGTCCATGTACACTAACCAGAAACCCCTGGTCTTCCTGAAATTTTTCACTTCAAAAAGTTCAGGTATTCTAGTGATGGCTTTCAGAGAGCTTCTGCGAACACATCAGATTTCAACCTGAGATTGTCAAAGCCTTAAACAACAGTAATGGTTACGTGACTATTACTATTCCATGAACTTGTCAGATAAACCATTGGTTTTCAAGTTCAGGTTTAGAAACACCATTTTCATTTTGCTTCACTAGCAAATAGGGAAAATTTTAAATTGAGCTGATTGGATTTTTCTCCTTTTTCTGTCACATCCTCATGTCTAAGGACTAATGAGCAGAAAAGTGACTAGCAACTTGTCATCACCAGGAAAAAGTTGGTCAGTAGTGACAGGGCCTCACACGCTGGCTCTTGGGTGGCAGAGGCTGGTGGTAGGACCCTGTCTCTTGCCAAGCATCACAGGTTCACTCTGGAGGCACCAAGGAGAGAGTCCTGTTTCATCCTCCTTATGAAGAACTCAAAATATCCTGGCATTTCGATCATCTCAATTCTCGGCTTATGTGGCCCCAGTACAGTATTATGGGGACTCCGCTGAATCATGGGAGATGGTGAAAAACAAGGAAACGTGGCGTGCTGCAGCCCATCAGGTCAAAAAGAGTCAGACATGACTTAGCAACCAAACAACTAAATTATGGATGAGAGAGGGACAGTTGATTTGGGCCCGCTGCCCCGCTTCTCACTGTAGTTAAAGTGGCTGTGGTCATAACCACTTGTAGATTCTAGCCTCTAAATTAGAAAAGTCTAACCTTAATTCAGACTTTGTTTAATCACAGAGAAGAAATTGGCTGCAAGTGGCAGCCGAGGCATAGTCACAATCGGCATCCAGTGCAGCCTTGGTACCTGGCTCCTCTGCTCCTCCCTGTCCTTGTTATGTTACCTTGGGAAAGTCATCTAGCATCCCTGGGTTTCAATCTCCATGCCTGTCAGTTGGAGATGGCAAAATTTATTTTGAAATATTGTCAGAGTAACAGTCTGACAATAACAGTAACGGTCTTTTATTGAGTACCTGGCAAATGGTAGCTCTTTGCGTGTGTGTGTGTGCTTAGTCGCTCAATCATGCCCGACTTTGTGACCCTATGGACTGCAGCCCACCAGGCTCCTGTCTCTGTCCATAGGGATTCTTCAGGCAAGAATACTAGGGTGGATTGCCGTGCCCTCCTCCAGGGGATCTTCCCAACCCAGGAATAGATCCAGGGTCTTCTGCGTTGCAAATGGATTCTTTACCAGCTGAGCTACCAGAGGAGCCCTTTAATAAATGCCAATTTATAATCTTTTATAGTTCCAATCTTATACAAATACAAGTCTTTCTAGTCATGTCTTAACCCATACAAGAGATTAATGAATTTTTCCCAATTTTAAGTATAAGTGGAACNACTGAGGCAACAGGCTGCCAAGACAGGAGCCCACTGACCCCGCCACAGCCTGACTTCTTGCTACTCTCACAGTTCACAGACTGTTCCTTTCTCTTTAGTCCATGTACACTAACCAGAAACCCCTGGTCTTCCTGAAATTTTTCACTTCAAAAAGTTCAGGTATTCTAGTGATGGCTTTCAGAGAGCTTCTGCGAACACATCAGATTTCAACCTGAGATTGTCAAAGCCTTAAACAACAGTAATGGTTACGTGACTATTACTATTCCATGAACTTGTCAGATAAACCATTGGTTTTCAAGTTCAGGTTTAGAAACACCATTTTCATTTTGCTTCACTAGCAAATAGGGAAAATTTTAAATTGAGCTGATTGGATTTTTCTCCTTTTTCTGTCACATCCTCATGTCTAAGGACTAATGAGCAGAAAAGTGACTAGCAACTTGTCATCACCAGGAAAAAGTTGGTCAGTAGTGACAGGGCCTCACACGCTGGCTCTTGGGTGGCAGAGGCTGGTGGTAGGACCCTGTCTCTTGCCAAGCATCACAGGTTCACTCTGGAGGCACCAAGGAGAGAGTCCTGTTTCATCCTCCTTATGAAGAACTCAAAATATCCTGGCATTTCGATCATCTCAATTCTCGGCTTATGTGGCCCCAGTACAGTATTATGGGGACTCCGCTGAATCATGGGAGATGGTGAAAAACAAGGAAACATGGTGTGCTGCAGCCCATCAGGTCAAAAAGAGTCAGACATGACTTAGCAACCAAACAACTAAATTATGGATGAGAGAGGGACAGTTGATTTGGGCCCGCTGCCCCGCTTCTCACTGTAGTTAAAGTGGCTGTGGTCATAACCACTTGTAGATTCTAGCCTCTAAATTAGAAAAGTCTAACCTTAATTCAGACTTTGTTTAATCACAGAGAAGAAATTGGCTGCAAGTGGCAGCCGAGGCATAGTCACAATCGGCATCCAGTGCAGCCTTGGTACCTGGCTCCTCTGCTCCTCCCCGTCCTTGTGATGTTACCTTGGGAAAGTCATCTAGCATCCCTGGGTTTCAATCTCCATGCCTGTCAGTTGGAGATGGCAAAATTTATTTTGAAATATTGTCAGAGTAACAGTCTGACAATAACAGTAACGGTCTTTTATTGAGTACCTGGCAAATGGTAGCTCTTTGCGTGTGTGTGTGTGCTTAGTCGCTCAATCATGCCCGACTTTGTGACCCTATGGACTGCAGCCCACCAGGCTCCTGTCTCTGTCCATAGGGATTCTTCAGGCAAGAATACTAGGGTGGGTTGCCGTGCCCTCCTCCAGGGGATCTTCCCAACCCAGGAATAGATCCGGGGTCTTCTGCGTTGCAAATGGATTCTTTACCAGCTGAGCTACCAGGGGAGCCCTTTAATAAATGCCAATTTATAATCTTTTATAGTTCCAATGTTATACAAATACAAGTCTTTCTAGTCATGTCTTAACCCATACAGGAGATTAATGAATTTTTTCCCAATTTTAAGTATAAGTGGAACTATTGAGTCTGCATGTGTTTTAGAAAATTTTCAAGATATTTTTTCCCACTGGGTTAATAACAATGAAGTGAAAATTGCTGTTTGATTCACTGGAAAGAATATTCCAGAGGGAATCTTGTGAAATATCAAAATGGGCAGAAAGGACTTGTGAGTGAATTTTAAAGTCCTTCTCCCTCAAATATTTCCTTTAAAAAAAGATATTTTGCATGGTTGGGGTTTTAGTTATTTCATATACAGATATTTTTAGAGATATCTGTTACATGTCAAATTAATGGTTGGGCTTCAGCTTGTACCCTGGAAGAGTTTTCAGTGTGGTGGATAAAACATTTTCTATGGTATTATATTACGGTATCGTGAGTTCCCGGGCTTCCCAAGTATTCCTATTGGTAAAGAACCTGCCTGCCAATGCAGGAGGAAAAAGAGACTCATGTTCATCCCTGAGTCGGGAAGATTCCCCGGAGGAGGACACAGCAACCCACTCCAGTATTCTTGCATGGAGAATCCCATGGACAGAGGAGCCTGGCAGGCTACGATCCATGGAGTCGCAAAGAGTCCGACACGACTGAACCAATTTAGCACACACACATTATGAGTTCTAGCAGAGTGTGGTCCTACCTGAGGGCAGAAAGATGAATCTGATGGTCTCTTGATGCCTATTCAAGCTGAATAGTTCTGTGATAAGAAATAAGGACTCAGGATACTGAGACTTTTGGAGGGCTTGCCCTACTAAAGGGGTTCTGTGTGCTGAAGGGGGAAGCATGATTAGGATAAAACGATTAAGCACATCACTTTTTGCAAGTGGTCAGTGGGCTTCCCAGGTGGGGTTAGTGGTGAAGAACTTGCCTGCCAAAGCTGGAAACATAAGAGACGCAGGTCTGATCCCTGAGTCAGGAAGATCCCCTGGAGGAGGGGATGGTAACCCACTCCAGTATCCTTGCTTGGAGAATCCCACGGACAGAGGAGTCTGGCAGGTTATGGTCCATAGGGTCAAAAAAAGTTGGACACAACTGAAGTGACTTATCACAGCACAGTGGTATTTGTAGGTCCATTTTTCAATAGATCCTTACTCCTTAATGATAATGAATAATATATCCCATTTTTCATAGGTTATTTTTTCCTACAATTAAAATTATGATCATTAATTCCCATCTGTGTGCATAAAAGGAACACAGGCAGATAACCTAGAAAATTGACTCTGATATTTGCATGTCCTCCCTGTTGGAAATAGAGGTTTAGACTGACATGTGGACTGAATCTAAGGGACTTAAAAGGGGGGTTGGGAAGCCACCACCAAGGGCGGGCTCTGATGCAAGGCCAGGCCTTTCGCGTTCTGCCCCAAAACTGGAGCCGTTCTCAAGCTGGGTTACTTGTGATTATTTTCTCCTGTTGTCTTCTCTTTGAAAACTAATTGTAGATGTGAAATGGCCAGGTTTAAATAATTCATTAAAAAATAATAAATCCAGAGGAAAGTGGCAAAGGTATAGAGAAACCTGGTGAAGTCCAAAGCAGGGGTCAAGTCCCCCGAAGTTCTCTGAGAGCATCTTTCCTCTGGGGTGCTTAATTAGGCCTGTCTGCCTGTTTGGCCCTGGGTTGGTTTTCATTCTTTCAAGAGCGCTGTTGACCTAATCCCACGTAAGAACACAGTTAGCACTAGCTTCTCACAGTTCATGAAAACGTTTGTAAATGCTGTTATTTTGGCATCAGGAAAAAAAAAAAAAATCAGTACCTTCTGACTGGGTGAANAATGGGCATAAGTCTGAGTAAACTCTGGGAGTTGGTGATGGACCAGGAGGCCTGGCGTGCTGTAGTCCATGGGGTCACAAAGAGTAGGACAAGACTGAGCGACCAAACTGAACTGAACTATGTGAAAAGTGTGGAGATGAAACCAGAAGGACTGTAATAACATCTACCATCATCATACTGTTTTAAGTTCGGCTTTTGCCAATCAGGGACAGTTACCAGACATGAATAATAAGAAGAAAAAACGTGGAGGTTCACTCTTCTGCTTCCCTGGTCGCTCAGCTGGTAAAGAATCTGCCTGCGATGCAGGAGAACTGGGTTTGATCCCTGGGTTACAAAGATCCCCTGAAAAAGGGAATGGCTATCCACTCCAGTATTCTGACCTGGAGAATTCCCATGGACTGTATAATCCATCGGGTCACAAAGAGTCAGACACGACTGAGCGACGTTCACTTTCACTTTCATTCTTCTGCTGGTGTCCTTGGTATACTTCAGTTCAGTTCAGTCGCTCAGTTGTGACCAACTCTTTTGCGACCCCATAGACTGAGACACATCAGGCTTTCCTGTCCATCACCAACTCCCAGAGCTTGCTCAAACTCATGTCTATCAAGTCAGTGTTGCCATCCAACCATCTCATTCTCTGTCATACCCTCTCCTCCCACCTTCAATCTTTCACAGCATCAAGATCTTTTCCAATGAGTCAGCTCTTCGCATGAGGTGGCCAAAGAATTGGAGTTTTAGCTTCAACATCAGTCCTTCCAAGGAACACTCAGGACTGATCTCCTTTAGGATGGACTGGTTGGATCTCCTTGCAGTNTTCAGTCGCTCAGTTGTGACCAACTCTTTTGCGACCCCATAGACTGAGACACATCAGGCTTTCCTGTCCATCACCAACTCCCAGAGCTTGCTCAAACTCATGTCTATCAAGTCAGTGTTGCCATCCAACCATCTCATTCTCTGTCATACCCTCTCCTCCCACCTTCAATCTTTCACAGCATCAAGATCTTTTCCAATGAGTCAGCTCTTCGCATGAGGTGGCCAAAGAATTGGAGTTTTAGCTTCAACATCAGTCCTTCCAAGGAACACTCAGGACTGATCTCCTTTAGGATGGACTGGTTGGATCTCCTTGCAGTCCACAGGAGTCTTCGCCAACACCACAGTTCAAAAGCATCAATTCTTCAGCATTCAGCTTTCTTTATAGTCCAGCTCTCACATCCATACATGACTATAGGAAAAATCATAGCCTTGACTAGACGGACCTTTGTTGGCAAAGTAATCTCTGCTTTTCAATACTTCACCTGCATTAAAAAATATAAATTCATCGTGTAGCATACTGAAGAAGAAAACAGAGCAAGGACTCAGGAAACCTCCTTGAGAGGCCTTTGTGAAAATAACAAGGATCTTTGTGCCTGAGTTTACTCTTTATTCTTTCTTCCTTGGTAGAGCTGGAAAACTGAAGAAGAAATCCAACAGGCCATCTTCATTTGAATTCTGGTACACATTGTACTCACATGGGATGCTGTAACTTTTAGAGCATTTGGGCTGTGTTTAGAGAACTATGCATGCATGCTAAGTCGCTCAGTCATGTCGGACTCTACGATCCCATGGACTATAGCCTGCCAGGCTTCTCTGTCCATGGGATTCTCCAGGCAAAAATACTGAAGTGGGCTGCCATGCCCTCCTCCCAACCCATGGATTGAACACTTCTGCATTGGCAGGCAGGTTCTTTACCACTAGCACCACCTGGGAAGGCCCTTAGTGCACTATCTCCTATATAAAATAATATCCTGGTAACGTTAAAGTGGGTATTTAGAAAACGTTTTGTCATTAGAAATTGAGTTAATACTGTGAAAGAACTTCAAAATTCATAGTGATCATTTACCTGAACCCCTATATCACCTATTGTCCCTCATCCCTCATTTTATTAGCTACCTTGAATGCTGTGCACAATTATTTATTTATAAAATAAATGTTGTAAATATGTATTATGTATCCACATATCCAGTCACTCTTTGAAATAACCTCTGTACATCCAGTATTTATATATAAACCAAGCAATTGCATGTTATATTAATAAGAAAATTAAAATACTTAAGTTCTATACCTTTTATTATAAGTCTTGTTATTGATCTAAGTTTATTTGGGCATTCACATGTACTTGGTTCTTTTGGATAGATACACATAGCTTTTAATAATTAGAAATAGATGAAAACTAAAATTTTTCTCCCCCTAAATTTTACTACTTAATGGTGCTTAGTCGCTTAGTCATATCCAACTCTTTGCAACCCAGGCTCCTCTGTCCATGGGATTTTCCAGGCAAGAATACTGGAGTGGGTTGCTATGCCCTTCTCCAGGGGAATCTTCACAGCTCAGGGATTAAACCTGGGTCTCCTATGTTGTACGTGGATCCTTTACCATCTGAGACACCAGGAGAGCATGTTACAATGAAAGCAAGCCTGAGATTTAATTTTGTAACACATACACATGTCATCACATATATATTTTTTTCAGTAATAGGGACACAAAGGATCATCTGCTCTGTAAAAAAGCTTTCTTATTTAATTTATATGTGAATAAATGTGTGTCCACCAGTTTGAGGAGCACTTACTGTATCTTTTACAATGAAAGACATAGAAAGTGTTATAGGCTTTTGGTGGGTGAGAGTTCCCCCGAAGGGTGGTGGTAGCTTGACTCTGACTGCCAAGAAAAGGCTGGTTTTAGATGGATGGAGCAGGGCCAGGGCATCTGATGCAGGAAAGAACAAACAAAAAAGATCCGAAGTGGAAACACCTCAGTACAAAGGCAGACACATGTTTATGGAATTGCACTTTTTCTAACTCCAGCCATCAAAGTTGGAACAACATTTTGAAAATGAGGAACATTATCATCAAATTATAGGTGTCTTAGCAGCCATACCACCAGAATTAATCTACCCTAATAGGCCAAACAGGAATAAAGATTGTAGATTTTCTATATTTTATAGGCAACTTGACTTTCAGTTACAACATTTTACAACCTATTCTGTAAATCAGGAAGGGCTGGGAAGACACAATCTGTGATCCCACAGCAGTGCTGTGTGCTCCAGTGTGTTGTTTTCCCCCATTATCACCTATTCATTCATTCATTCAATCAGCATTCTGGATAAAAGCTAAGACTGTTCTCAAGGGTAGCTAGAGTGTCTCCATCTGGATATATTATTGGCTGCCATTTTGCAAGGCATCCAGAGAACTGGCACGAATTGTCAGCTGTTCTTCTGTCCACACCATAAAAATGCTGGACTTCCAGACTTTGAGATATTTTGCTAGGAAGACTAAATGCACAGATCTGCTTGACACAGTTCCAGTTTTGCCCGTTGTCAAGTGTGTGATTACTAACACCACCAAGTTCCTTTCTTTAAAGTGTCCCACCCAATACAATAAATTATATGGTCCCTTTAATGACACCTGACCAGCTTTTAGTTAACAGGTCTCCAAATTAAGCAAAGATTTAGGAAAGGCTACTGACAAGTTAACATATCTTTAACCTAGACAGTGTTTTAAAATCAGACATCACTTTGCCAACAAAGGTGTGTATAGTCAAAACTATAGCTTTTCCAGTAATCATGTGCGGATCAGAGAGTTGGCCCATAAAGATGGCTGAGTGCCAAAGAATTGATGTTTTCAAATTGTGGTATTGGAGAAGACTCTTGAGAGTCCCTTGGACTACAAGGAGATCAAACCAGTCAATCCTAAAGGAAATCAACCGTGAATATTCGTTGGAAGGACAGATGCTGAAGCTAAAGCTCCATTACTTTGGCTACCTGATACAAAGAGCCGACTCATTGGAAAAGACACTGATGCCGGAAAAGATTCAGGGAAGGAGAAGGGAGTGACAGAGGATGAGATGGTTCAGTGGTATCACTGACTCAATGCACATAAGTATGAGCAAACTCCATGATATAATAAGGGACAGGGGAAGCTGGTCCACAGACTGTAGAACCAGACATGTCTTAGTGACTGAACAACAGCAATCAAGGAGAGCTGCTGGAGAGATTTCTTGAACTAGCTGTGTGATACTGAAAAGCAAGTCAATTTGGGCAACAGAGCTGGACAACTAGGTCAGGGAAACAACTCACCATGCCTGGGGATCAAAGTCACAGACTTAGGCTAGGCAGCCAGGTTCACAGCCCAGATTTGCCCACTTGCTGCCCATGTGAACTTACCCTCACTGGTCTCAGTTTTCTCATCTGTAGAATGAAGATGATAAGAGTATCTCTCCCATAGGGTTGCAATGATGATTATATTAAGTATATTTTTGTGGGTTGAGGCTGTGTTAGGTCTTTGTTGCTGTGTGTGGGCTTTCTCTAGTGTGACAAGCGGGGTCTATTCTCTCTAGTAGCAGTTGTGGGCTTCTCAGTCCCATGGCCATTGAGCCACTAGAGAAGTCCACTTACCTGTCCACCTAACCACTGGTCCACCAGGCAAGTTCCAATTCATTTATGTTAACTGCCTAGAACAGTGCCTGGCACACTGTCTTTCATACAATAAGGATTTGCATCGGAGTCAGGAATCTCTTTGAGATCCCTATTTTATTTTCTTCAGGTACATGCCCAGAAGTGGGATCAATGGATAATAAAATATGGTGGTTCTATTTTTAACTTTTTGAGGACTCTCTATACTGTTTGCCACAAAGCTGTACCAATTTACATTCCCACCAACAGTCCACAAGGGGTCCCTTTTCTTCACACTCTCACCGATATTTGTTATCTCATCTTAATAACAAGCGTGTTAGCAGATGCTAATTGATATTTCATTGTGATTTTTTTGCATTTCTTTGATTTGTGATATTGAGCATCTTTTCCATGCTTGTTAGACATTTATGTCCTCTTTTGAGAAATGCCTCTTCAGGTCCTTTCTCCCTTTTAAAAATCAAGTTATTTGATTTTTGCTGCTGACTTGCATGTTCATTGCCACATCATTTACAATAAACACCTAAATGCCATCAACAGATGAAAAGAAAAAAATGTAGTGTGTATATATATATATATATATGCATATATGTGGGAATATTGTTGTTATATATTGAAAAGTGAAAGTGAAAATTGCTCAGTCATGTCCGACTCTTCCATGGAATTCTCTAGGCTAGAATAGTGGAGTGGGTTGCCATTTCCTTCTCCAGGGGATCTTCCCAACACAGGGATTGACCCCAGGTCTTCCACATTGCAGGCAGATTCTCTACCATCTGAGCCACCAGGGAAGTCTAAACAGAAGCCCCAAACCTCAACAGAAGCTAAAAAAAAGGTAGGTATGTATGGATAAATTCACAGATCTTGCAGAGATGCAGCCTTAACAAAGCAATGTCACCCATCCAGTTTAATAGACTATGCAGCAGATTTAATAGTCAATGAAACCAATGGCTTGCTGCTGTAAGCCTTTAAGATATTGGGAATCTGTATTATAATAAAAGTAAAAATTTTAATTACAATAAAACTTTAAGCTTGTATAAAGTGAAACCTGTCTCGTTTTATCTCACTGACAACTATAGAGATGCTACTGTGCTTCATTTTATTACCTTCAAGACATAAAGGATTTTGGTATCTTACTATGTTACAGCATCTTAAAATTTTTTATCTTTTAATATTAAAATACTCTATACTCTCATAGAATATAAACTTCATTTATATCTCCCCAGTTCTGTGTAAAAGGTATCATCTACATTTTTGATTTGGATATGTCACTAAACTAGATCAATTTCATGGTATACATGAGAGGCAATATACATTAAACTTGAAAAAGAATTTCTGAGGTTAATAGGATACATTAAGTTGATAATATTTGACTGTTGGCTATTGAACCAGGGATTAAGATATTAGACAGTTCCCCCAAGTAAATACCTTGATAGAAAGATCACAATGGAATTTAGAAATTAAATATAAAAGACTATGTTAATGTGGTGTAAGTGGGAACATGAGAAAATATCAAAGTTGAAGTTTTTGTTGGAAGATGAATTTGAAATGATCGCTTATGCATATGCAACTTTTTAATACATACTCTCTGAGGTACATTTACCCTCACATTTAGAAGTCTAATTAGTAATAAAAAGGGAAGAGTTCATAATGATAGCACCCTGCTCTTAGGGTCCCTATTATAGATTCTGAAAACAAATTCATGAATATCTTAATATATACGATGTCATTTTTCTGTACCTAAATACTGCAGCCCAAAAGCTTTTTCCTTTCTCTTTCATCTTCCTTCCTTTTTCCCTTCCATCCTCTCTTTATTTATTTATTTTTTCTTTCTTAAACATTTAATGGGTAAGTTTGAAGCCTGAGGATCTTGTTTCTGTCAAAAAAAGTCAATTTTTGACATTTTTCTTCTGTGAAATAAAAGATTTGTAAAAATAAGTACCCATAACAAAATGTGTGCTTCTTCTAATGCAAGATCTTTCTAGGAAAAGCTAACAGGCATTTGGATAACAAACCATCAAAAACATCACTTCTAAGGCTTTTCTTTTAGGCTGTTGCTGGTAGAATGCCTCTTAACCCTTGAGGCAACTCAACAATTGAGTTAAGGAGATTTTCATGTATCGGTTTTGCCTGTCATATGGTTGACTTAACTCCAGGATATACTTTGCAGCTGAAGGTTCATTTCCCTCAATTTGTTAAGTGGCTAATTACAAAGGTTCACAAAAGAATTGACACAAGGAAAAGAGAGGGGCCTGGCTTCTCTCAGCAGGCCCAAGAGACCCGTACAAGTGTCATTTGTAAAAGCAGAACACAAATTTAACAATGGCTATAATAAGCTGCCAGAATCTGGGGTATAATAAAAGGGAAATTCTTATGTGGATGTAAAGCAGACACTAAACTGTTGGGACTTCTATTTTTATTTTTTTACATAGACAACTGAGTCCTAACATAAATCATGAAGGCTCTACTACAAAAATAAAATTTTTAACCTGAGTTGACCATAACAAGCTAAATTAAAAGACAATTTATTTTGTACCTACAACTGAGATTTACAGTTTTCTTCCCTGTGATATATTGAAAATACTTTTGGATCCCAATAAAAAATTGGTCTTATTTCCTAATTAAGGAACCATTTAAATATAAGTTATTAGAAATAATGACTGGAAATGTAAGATGAAACATCTGTGTGAAAAAATAAAGCTTTTCCATCACATAACAACCAGCGTTCCTATTTACAGGCGGTACCATGAATTCAAAATGCTAGCCCCTGAACATTTGAAAACAGCATAAACAACAAGGGAAACTCCCTTTACTTGAGAGTATGATAGCTAATGAAACAGAATGGAAATTGCTGCATTGTTTTTCCCTTTCTTCAAAACATCCCTATGCATAGCATTCACATCATTATGTCAGACATTTGCAAATATGTATAATGCTTTTGCCTATGGGAAAACTCTCTTGCTCTAATGTATTCCTGAAAGATGAATGAACAATTCTTTAGGTATGATAAAAAGATTCAGAGGGCTGGATAGAGCAATAATATTAAAGCCACAGGCTCATCATTTAAATTTTTTTTTTTTTTAATGTCAACTGCTAACACTGCAGGTCTGTTTTACTTAAAGAATTTTTTTTTTTTTCTCTGCAAACTCACCACTTCTTTTCTAATTCCTTTTCTGATTCACCCCTTATTGGCTGGAGGCTGCCTGCTTTGATACTTCAGCAGGGAATCTTGTGAAGTTAGAATATTCTTTGGCTTCAGATCTCTGATCTGGATTTTTGCCTGATCTCTAGATTTTCAGTAGCCTCTGAAACAATTGCTAAATTTGGACATTGGCAGATATCCATCCATCTCATTATCACTTGAATTTAGTCAGCAGACCAGGAGCTGATTTTTAGAGCTATGTGGGTTCCAGAGACTGAAGTTATAAAAATGTGGAGAGTTTTCATCACATTTTTGAAATATAGAAAGCAGATGGAAGGGTAGTAATGGATTTAACAAAGTAGGGGAAGTTAGAACATAAATGCTAGCAAAAAGGGAGCAGCAACACGGGTGTGCTGGTTTGTCCCATAAAACCTGAGACCTTCTGCACTTGGAGACATCACATATCTGACAGTGCAAAGCCAAAAAGACAGTCACTGAAGCTCCCAGGAAGGCGAGAGTTTTATTTTATGGAACACACTGAGCAGAAACTTCCCAGATTCAGGTGCAACCTGAATCTCATCAGGGTCATGACGTGGAACTGATAACACTGATTTGATTAAAAGAAAACAGGTTTGTTAAAGAGATCTCACCACCAATTAGAAAGCAGGAAATTTGAAAGCAATTTCTCTGGGGAAACTGAACCAACTTTTCAGTTCAGTTCAGTTCAGTCGCTCAGTCTTGTCCAACTCTGCGACCCCATGAACCGCAGCACGCCAGGGCTCCCTGTCCATCACCAACTCCCAGAGCTCACCCAGACTCACGTCCATCGAGTCAGTGATGCCATCCAGCCATCTCATCCTCGATCGTCCCCTTCTCCTCCTGTTCCCAATCCCTCCCAGCATCAAAATCTTTCCCAATGAACCAACTTTTAGAGAGCTTCTAATGAAAAGGTCACCTTGCTTTCTGATGAACCTGCAATTAAGTCCCTTGGTGGAAAAGTTCCATCTACACATACGGTGCCTCCGATTTTCTTTTTAGTGCCTCATTCACAAGCGTTAACAACAGCAAGGATCACCAGATATTTGAAGAAGCCAGCAATCAGAAAAAGAAGGGGAAAATAATCACACAAACAAATTCAGAGCAGGCACACAAGACAGAGTACAGAAGAAACCTTTAAAAATACAAATATCACCACAGAAAAACAAATATTATATCAATTATATATGGAATCTGAAAAAATACAAATGTACCTATTTTTCAACCAGAGATAGACTCAGACATAGAAAACAAAATGATGATTACCAAAGGGATAGGGGAAGAGGGATAAATTAGGAGTATGGGATTAACAGATACAAACTATTATATATAAAACAGATAAACAACAAGGACTTACTTAAATAATAATAATAAAGATAATTATATCCTTTGAGAATCAAGAAAAGATACTGTGTTCGTAAAACAGGAGAAGAAAAAGAAAAACCAAAACAAGAAAGAGCTAATACAAAGTAAGAATAAGATTGCAAAAATGACAATTTAGTAGAAAGTGATAGATAAAGACAAGGAAATTTCCCAGAAAATGTCAAAAAGATAAAGAAATGGAAAGTAGATGAATAAAAAAGAAGTTGAGAAGATAAAATGCTTTCTTAATAAAAAGTCCAGAGAGAACAGGAAGAAAGGAAGGGAAAAAAAGGAAGAACACATAAAATAATACAAGAAAAACATTCAGAACTGAAGACATTTGTCTCCCGGTTGTAAGCATACTCTAAGTATTCAGTCCAATACCAGTAAATGAAAAAAATTAAAAAGACCAAACCAAGACACATCATCATGAATTTTTACAACACCAAGGATAAACACAAAATCTTTACTATTTCAAGAAAGAAAGGAAGGAAAGAAAACAGAGAAAAAGATTTAGAAAAACTCAAAAGACAAGTAACAGACCACATATATAAAGAGTAGAACCACAATGGCAACAGATTTTCTCAAAAACAACATAGGGTACTAGAAGAAGTAGAAATTTTCTTTCACACTCTTAAGATGAAATGACTTTAAACCAAAAATTTTATATTCTCACTATTCTCAATTAGGTCTGGGAGTAGAATAAATATATATCTAGACATACCAGGATTCTAAAAATGTTACGTACCATCATCTATTTTTTAGGAACCTACTGTTTTAGCTATTATCATTTCAATAATTATTAGTAACACTTTTTTTATTCTCAAAGATGTTCTAGTTTTAGTTTAATAAATTTTTTAGTTTATTTTTTGGCTGCACTGGGTCTTCATTACTGCTCTCAAGTTTTTCTCCAGTTGCAATGAGCGGGGGCAAAGAGAAAAGTGAAAAAGTTGGCTTAAAGCTTAATATTCAGAAAACTAAGATCATGGCATCTGGTCCCATCACTTCATGGCAAATAGATGGGGAAACAGTGGAAACGGTGGCTGACTTTATTTTTGAGGGGCTCCAAAATCACTGAAGATGGTGACTGCAGCCAAGACAGTTGCTCCTTGAAGGAAAAGTTATGACCAACCTAGACAGCATATTAAAAAGCAGAGACATTACTTTGCCAACAAAGGTCCATCTAGTCAAGGCTATGGTTTTTCCAGTGGTCATGTATGGATGTGAGAGTTGGACTGTAAAGAAAGCCCAGCACCAAGGAATTGATGCTTTTGAACTGTGGTGGTGAAGGCTCTTGAGAGTCCCTTGTACTGCAAGGAGATCCAACCAGTCGGTCTTAAGGAAATCACCTGTGAATATTCGTTGGAAGGACAGATGCTGAAGCTGAAACTCCAATACTTTGGCCACCTGATGAGAAGAACTGACTCATTTGAAAACACCCTGATGCTGGGAAAGATTGAGGTGGGAGAAGGGGACAACAGAGGATGAGATGGTTGGATGGCATCACTGACTTGATAGACACGAGTTTGAGCAAGCTCTGGGAGTTGGTGATGGACATACTACAGTCCATGGGGTCTCTTAGGCGGACACAACTAACAGACTGGACTGAACTGAACTGAAGGACACTTTAATTCTGATAGGAGCACATTATCTCTCTATCTCTCTCTCTTTTTTTTTTTAACAAATGTCTCAAAGCAGGCTAATTTCTGCCATTAAAGAAAATGTATATTTAAAAAATAAAATAATAAGATAAAAGTGCACCCAAAGATTGCTTTCATAAAAGAAGACATCTATTAATCATGAAATCTCGAATCTCATAATAATGAACCCTAAAGATGTAATTTCAGGTTCTTCAGATTTAGTGTCAATTGTCTTTGTAGCCATTAAAACATGGAATGCTTTATTTGGAGCTTAAAGAATGCAAATGTCATTTGAAAAACTGTGTGCACATTTTAAAGATGGCTTTGATGCACACACCCATATTAGGCATCTCTCTCACTCAGAGAGATGGTTACATTCATGGGCTCCAGAAGGTCTGACTGGCTTTTCTTGGCTATGTGACCTTCTGGAAACTGACAAAACCCCTCTATGCTTTAGTTTCCTCATCTGTAAAAGGTAAAACAGGTCACAGTTTGGCATGCTTTGGATCAAAACATGTTTGCCAGTCACTATTTTGTTATATGAAAGCTTCCCAAATATGATTGTTTAATGAAGCCGTTGTTGGTTTTCTTATAACAAAGTCAATAGGTTAGTCTTGTTTTTCTCAAACACTGAGATAGCTATACTCTGTAGTTTAAAATATGAGTGTTTGGACTTAACTGTTGGTCCAGTGGTTAAGACTGTGCACTTCTAATGTGGGGGAATATGTGTGTGTGTTGGGGGGGGGGCGGTGGGTTCAATCCCTGATTGGGGAGCTAAGATACCACATGCCTCACAATGTGACCAAAAAAAAAAAAAATATATATATATATATATATATATGTAAGTGCCTGCTGTTCCATCATCCAACAGAAATGAATATAGAAGGAAAGCTACTGAATCTATGTCATTGTTAGCCACAACTGCCCATCCTTGTCCATCTGAAAGTATGAGCAAGCAAGCTGTAGGCAATTTGGCAATGTCTTCACTAGGCTGCTTGGAGAAGCTATGGATTTTCACATCTTTTTCTGTAGATAGAGTTACATACACCAGCCAAGAAGCTAGAATATATGGGAAAGAGAAATAACTCGCCTGGCATGTTTTGATTACGATTAGTGCTTGTTGATTTGGAAACTATGACGTGAGGTTGTATGGTCCACTGCAAGACGGAGTTATGTAACCAAGTAATAGGTGAATGTTGGCAAGTTTCTTTATAAAGATGAGGTGATAACTCATTTTCTAAGTACTTATCAGCATCTTAAAAATGTAGGGCTTTGAGATCATTTAAGCATTACTGTGTTGAGATGTATTTTAAGATCTGGGGATAAAAATATATGGCTTGTTGTTTTCCTTTTTCTTTTCTTTCTTCTCCTATGAAGGCAAGTGATGATTAAAGAATTGAAGTTTTCTGGTGAATGAAACAGCCAGACCACTTTTCATGACAAAGTTGGTAATTAGAAGGCCAATTTAATGGTGAATCAGGCAGAAATATTCAAACCATGACAAATGACTTTAATAATGCAGCTTGCAATGCTTGAACAGAAATAAATTTCACTTCCTCAAACTCTTGCTTTTTTTCTGCCTGCCTGGAAGATACAACTGTCCAGGAGGTATTTTGTACCCTTTATTCAGTAAAGCTTTTACTAGATTTTAAGCGACCAAATAGCTTGCAAATGCAAAACATCATTCAACTTCTTATGATTTTTTTTTTTTTTCCTGAAGGTAGACCGTGTTCAGAATTCTGAGTAAGTCAAGATTTCTTTTTCTTCTGTTCTGCTAAGCCCTGCGATAGTGTTTTATTGTTGACACTCTGACTTGAGGTATTAAAGGGAGCTACATTGGCCTCAAAATTGAAAGCTAATTTTGGTGTTTGTCATAAGTTTGTTAAGACCACATGCATTCCACAGTTTGAAAAATTTCATTATTCTGTCCATGCTGGGGCTTCGTAATTGGATAGTAAGGATGTTCAAAGACTAATTTAGTGAATTGTGCAATATTTTAAATGGAATTATGCAGGTTTATGGGACCTTAGGGGATTCAGCTAGGAGCCTCTCGAGAAAATCTGTTTATCAGTAAATGATATTAGCAGCTTTCACCTAGCTTTTGTCTTCATTAAATTGCTGCTCTCCCAATTGAGGGTCACATCTGAGGCCTGCTTTGATAATTTGTCATTATTGTCTTGTTTATTGGAGTATAAAGTTGATACAGGCTGGGCTGTGCTGTTTATACACAACACGCAAAGAAGTTTCTATTAACAGTTCCACTGGTGCTAAATCAAAGTGGAATTTTTCAGGATTCAAGAAAAGGCCTCATTTGTAGCATTCTGATTTCCTCTAAAACTCTGTGAGTGCATGCCATGCCCCCTTCTCTAATATGTATAACACATAATGGCATTGCTAGAACCAATTCTCTGCAGACTTTCCAAAAAATCCATTTTTATCTTTAAAAATAAGGTTGGAAGTTGAAATTCTTTCCATAGTATTGACCTGTCAGATTAAGCCAAACCCATGCCTCAGAGCTCCCTTAAAGTATGACATTCACACATAACGGCCATTAACTATTTATCTTAAGAGACTTGGGGTTACAGTTGGGATATCAAAATGATTAAGAAACATAGTATTTATCATAGCACAATCGAGCATACTTTCCATTGCACTTATGTGTTCTGATTCCAGCAAGAGGAAGGGAATTCCTTATTCATGGCTTATTTGAAAGTAGCACTGAGCATGTTTCAATCAACCGGTTTCTGGCTGGGCTTTTCATGTGGATTGCCACAAGGTGTTTATTCCCCAGTGATGACATGGGATCTAGAACTGGGAGAGAGAGTATGTAGATTCTTTTTCCAACCAGGTCTGTAATTCTAAGCATTTTTTCCAGGGCAGTTTACACACCTCCTATCTGTTTTTCTGTCTTTTCAGCAGCGTCATTTGGTGGACCCTGGCTTCCCTGTGTATGTGATCCGGGGTTTGTTCTACTCACAGGAATATTCAGACATATCTTAACTTCCCATCTCCATCTTCCATCCTTTCACCCTCCATTTCAGTCCCTCCTACTCCAGGAGCAATATTGTTTCTGTACGAGAGACTGGGTATAGCAAGGAAGGCAAATGAGAGTTTAGCAGCCAATGTCCACCTTACTTTTGTGGCACAACTTAGGAGAAAAGGACTCCCAGTCCTTTGTAACACAAGAGATGGATTCTCCTTTGGAACTCACCTAGCAGAATGGTGGTTCAGCAGACACGTTTCACTGTGCGCATCCAGCTTTCCCATTTCCTGAGCCATCCTTGGCCCTACTCAACCTGGGAGGGAGGTTGAGAAGGACCGGTGCTCATCTCTGGGCATCTAACTACATCCTACACAATGGGCACAGGCGCTGGGATTCAGGAAGGCAAAGGCCAGCCCTTCAAGTATAAGGACAAATGGAAATAGTAATGTCCGTTCTTCCAAGAGCTCAGAATGATGGCTTAGGTTCTCCTATGGCAGTTCTCAGGCCAGAAACCTAGCCAATCTCATTTTTGCATACCGTTACCTTGAACACCTACAGTTTTTAAAGATTTATGGTTATTATCACCATCTATTCTCCCACATAATCATCAGCCTTTCACTTTAAAATGGTTAAAAATTGTTTCATAGATTGCAGATCATTAATGCAGATTAGACTATTTCTATATTTGATTTCTTAATTTTTAAAAGGAAAACAGCTCTTTCTCACACACACTATCACTTTTTTTTTTTACTTGAAAATTTTAAATGGCTCTCTAGACACCTCTTTCAATAATTCTTACCCTCCAAAGCTAGGCTGCCTTTTAATTTCACTTTAAAATAGCTACATTGGGACCATAATATGATTAGAACTAATGAATATTGTGGAGAGAATAAAAAAATTATTTAAAATCTTTAAAAAGTATAAATACGTCATGTGAGTAAGGACCTAGGGCTCATCCCAGCCCCGTCGAGGACTCAGTTTTGACTCTGAGGATAAATCACTTGAGTTCATCAGGCCTCACCTTCCTTGTCTGCTCAAAAGTATCATGACTCTGAAGTTTCTTCACTGAATGATAGGAAGCAATTGTATTAAAATAAGTTGTCATCCTTTATAACAGTGATAATAATAATAACAAAACTATCTAAGTGCAAAGACAGTAGAAACTACTCAGATATTGGATCTAATTGGGTCATTTGTAGAAATGTGGAGGGCCCTAGGGTCTGTCATACAGAGTGAAGTAAGTCAGAAAGAGAAAAACAAATGTTGTACATTAACACATATATGCGGAATCTAGAAAAATTGTACAGATGAACCTATTTTTTAGGAATAGAGATGCAGATGTAGAGAATGGATGTGTGGACACAGTGGTTGGGGGGTGGAAAAGAATTGGGAGGTTGGGATCAGTATGTGCACTGCCCTATGTATGACAGATAGCTGGTGGCAACCTGCTGTGTAGCTCAGGGAGCTTAGCTCAGTGCTCTGCGATGACCTAGAGGGACAGGATGGGGGTGGATGGGAGATCCAAGAGGGAGGGCATATACGTATGTATACAAAGCTGATTCACTTCCATGTTCAACACTGTAAAGTAACTATACCCTAACTAAAAAAAAAAAAAAAAACTTGTCTGTTTCTTTTCTAAGGAGCTCTAGACACAGAGAATTAGCAGAATGACATCAAAAAAGACATCTAATAAAATTGCCAACTTATTAATGAATATTCCAATTTTACCTAAAAGGTTATTTCTTTCAGTAAGAGTTCTTTATTCTTGACTAGCTTATTTTTTAAAAAATGATTTCACAAGCTTAATCCAGGCATCTAGAATTTGCTTGGTAATTACGGAAATCTAAGGTGGTTTCCCCAGAAGACTGGGATGTCCGAATCTTTACTAACTGTTTAAGGACAGTAGGTAAAATAGGTAACCAATGAAAACCTACTGTATAGCACAGGGAAATCTGCTTAATGCTCTGTGGTGACCTGAGTGGGAAGAAGTCCAAAATTGGAGGGGGGGAATATGTATATGTATTGTGTTAGTTATTCAGTCATATCTGACTCTTTGTGACCCCATGAACTGCAGCCTCCCAGTCTCATCTGTCCATAGAATTCTCCAGGCAAGAATACAGGAGTGGGTTGCCACTTCCTTCTCCAATGTATACGTACGGCTGATTCATTCTGCTTCAAAGTAGANATTCAGTCATATCTGACTCTTTGTGACCCCATGAACTGCAGCCTCCCAGTCTCATCTGTCCATAGAATTCTCCAGGCAAGAATACAGGAGTGGGTTGCCACTTCCTTCTCCAATGTATACGTACGGCTGATTCATTCTGCTCCAAAGTAGAAACTAACACAACACTGTGAAGCAACTATCCTCCAGTAAAAATTAATTTAAAAAATTTTTATTAAAAAAATGAATGTTTGGTGAGTTATTTTGAATAGAGACAGTAAGAACTGTTGAATTTTGCAGACTTTTAAGAGGCAATAGCATGGGAGAGCCCAGAACAAGATGGTTAAGTCTAGATGTCAAGAACCTGGAGGCTAATTCTGTTTCTGTAACCTTGAGCAAACGTCCTCACAACTTGGCTTTATCCTCCTCTGCCCTGGAATGAGAAGGTGGTGAAGAAGCTCTGGCTTATAGAGTATTTGTCATGACAGCCCGTGAGCCCCCTGAGGATTTCAGAGGAAAGGAAAGACTGAGTGGATGTGGTCAGCCCCACAACGGCCCAGTGATCAAAGCTAAAGATTCCAGTGTACTGGCTGCAAGCACAGAGCTCTGTGGGCTCACTCCAGCCTAAAGAGAAGACTACAAATTGGCTTGTCAGCAGAAACCAGCTAAGCTATATTCATTTTTCTTTTTCTAGCTTCAGTATTCTTATTTTCTGCTTAGTCTTGAGCTTATTTAATTCTGTTATGGAATTTTAAAAGCTAGGCATTTCTATGGCAGTTCTTATATTTGGTGAGAAATGATGAATACACAAAATGCTTCTGGCTTTAAAAGCATTAGATATTTTTGAAGTGGCTATATATATTGATAGATATAATCCTGAATTTTGAGCAAAAAAGATCTAAAAGTTCTATTCCTTGACCTGTAAAACAGAGAAAAGAGTACTTACTCATTCTCACAAGACTCATTGCTACTTAAGGACTTACCGATCATTGTGTTAAATAGCAAACAAAAAAGTTTGGAGAAGACATGTTTATATTCAACTAGATAAGCAACAATAAAACAACACAACAATTTGATTTAGTTATAAAATTGAGAAATATAGACAGATCTGCTTAAATGCAAGTAAACACAAATTTGAAGTATGACTTACTCCTTGATATGATGTTTTTAATGTAATTTTACTTAATTTGAGAAAGAAATGAAATTTCTTCTTGAGAAAGAAAAGAAATTTGAAGATATTGTTTCATCTACATTTTCAGTTGCAAATATGTATCAGCTTAATTTTCAGATAACTGATCATTGAGACTTTTTCTTCAAGTAAATGCATGTGAGTCCTAGAATATAGGGTCTTTATTCCCTGAAGAAGCAGAAAATGTCACAATAAATTTGTCTCTTCTTTGAGTCAGCTTGCATTTCAAAATTTTATACTTTTTTTTTCTGGTTAAGATTTATTTGTGTTCCTGTCAATGTGAAGAGATTGGGGATTTAGTTGCAAATCCATCAATGCTCATGTTGGAGGTTAGAAACAGGGATGGGGAGATCAAGGGAAGGTGAAAAACAGAAAATACAGAAGAGAAAAGATAAATATACAAGACAAAAATATGAGACAGCTTACAATTGCTAAAAGAGATTCATAAGTAAAATAATAAATAAATAACAAAAGAGGTTCTATTTCTTGATTGAGAATTTTAACTATTCTGCTCTCCAAATTATTCATGTTAACCTAAAAATAATAAGGAGCCACAGCTTTTATGCACTTTTCCTGGGGCTTCTCTGGTGGCCCAGACTGTAAAGAATCTGCCTTCAATGAGGGAGACCCAGGTTCAAGTCCTGGGTTGAGAAGATCCCCTGGAGAAGGAAATGGCTACCCACTTCAGTATTCTTGCCTGGGGATTTCCGTGGACAGAGGAGCTTGACGGGCTACAGTCCAAGGAGTTGCAAAGAGTCAGACACGACTGAATGACTAATACCAACACACACATGCATTTTTCCTACCCCCAAATAAACAATATTGAGAATTCTGATCGGCCATGGATATATCTGGTCCTGGAGGAAAAGGTAGTTTTGATGAGCATGTGCAGGAAGAAGGGGTCTTTGTGGGGTTACATATGTTCTCCCAAAGGTCAAGTGTCATCTCAACAGGATGCCTCCATGACATTTCTTACCAGGTGAGTTTCCCCTCCATGTCCACTCACGATTCCCGGGAGCTGCTTTGTTACCAAAANATGTACATCTTGCCCTATATATCCCTATAATATTTAGATGAATCACTCGTGCTTTTTTTTTTTTCAATCTGAAAATACTACTTCATGGCCTATTTGGTTTTATTGGTTATTACTATTGTGCCTGGTCGCTCAGTTGTGTCCAACTCTTTTGCAAACCCAAAGACTGTAGCCCACAGGGCTCCTCTGTCCATGGGATTTCTCAGGCAAGGATACTGGAGTGGCTTGCCATTTCCTTTTCCAGGGGATCTTCCCAACCCAGGCAGGGACTGAACCCATGTCTCCTGGATCTCCTGCACTGGCACGCAGACTCTTTACCACCGTGCCACTTGAGATTCTTGTACATCAGGAAGCTCTTAGAATTATCAGGGAAACAGAAAAACAATAAACAATTAACACTGTGGTAAGAATGTGTTGTTGGTAGAGGTAAGTGTAGGAGCCTTGAGGTGATGGCTAGCCACTCCAGGTTAAGGGTAAGGAAAGCCTTCCTGTGCTATGGTGGAGCTGGGTGCTGTTAATTAGGTAGCCCCTTTGTGCACTCCATCCAGACAGATCAGCAAGTGCAAAGACCCAGAAGAATGAGCAGGTCTAAGTCTAGAGATTTGCAAGAAGGAACAAACAGTCTGGGGGAGTCATTCGGCAGAACTGGGATGAGCCAGCGTTTGAATGGCTCCTTTACAAGTTCAGACACAGAGCTTAGTGNCTGGTGGGCTGCAGTCCATGGGGTCGCTGAGAGTTGGACACAACTGAGCGTCTTCACTTTCACTTTTCACTTTCATGCATTGGTGAAGGACATGGCAACCCAGTGTTCTTGCCTGGAGAAGCCCAGGGACAGGGGAGCCTGGTGGGCTGCCATCTATGGGGTCGCACAGGATCAGACATGACTGAAGCTATGCAGAAGCAGCAGCAGCAGCCATCCCAATTATTTTTATATTTGAAGAGCAGGTTCAATAGGTGAGGCACCGTAGATCATTTTAAAGGACCCCATTCATTTGGGATTGAACAAAATAACTGTTTGGCCAAGTATGCCCCCCACAAAATAACACTTTCATAAAAATCTCCATCTACCAAACGAAATATTTGGACAAATAATCTGGTAAATGCTGCACACTATCTACCACTCCGGTTAGCCAGAATGCACAGTAGTAAATTGAAGCTCTGAGAAATGCTTTATGAAAGTACCCATTTCACTGTATTTAATCCAGACTTTCTCAGTTACTTCAGACTCCTTTTTGTAGTAGACCTTATTTGCATGCTGTTTTGGGGAGGCATAATCTTTAATGAAGGATGGCCAGAAATGACAGAAATTAATATATGAGATGGAATACATATATACCACAAACAGGCTTCCCAGATAGCACAATAGTAAAGAATCCACTTGCCGATACAGTAGACCAAGAGAGGCAGGTTTGATCCCTAGATTAGGAAGATTCCCTGGAGTAGGACATGGCAATCCACTCCATAGAAGGGAATGGCAACTCATTCCAGTATTCTGGCCTGGAAAGCCCTGTGGACAGTGGAGCCTGGCAGACTACAGTCCTTAGGGTCCCAGGTTGTACACAACTGAAGTGACTTAGCATGCAAGCACATTCTTGCCTGAAAAATCCCATGGATAAAGAAGCTTGGCAGGCTACAGTCCAGGGGGTTGCAAAGAGTTCAACATAACTGAGCGACTGCCTGCACACACACACACACACACACACACACACACAATATAATAAACAATGGCCAAAGATCAAAGAGAAGAGACAAGATATATGTTTATTCCATGTTCTAACCCCACCTAACATCCATTGTATATTCTAAATTGGTCAACAGAAAGACTGAAATCCCAAACACTGCTCCCTAGAAATTGTGGGGCAAAATGAGCAAGCAAAGTTCAGCATTAATATGTTTTATAAACCAAAATACCACTAGAATTTTCCTTGACTACCCTTAGATCAAGTAGTACCCTTAACCCATATATCAAGAAGTAAAATTTATTATATCAGAACTTCTAATACCCAAACTACAGTGACCCAGATTATTGCTCATATTTTTAAAGCCAACGAAATATTTTCCAGAGGTTGTCAGGTTGACCAGTTGACCAAGTCATAGTATGTGGTCACAGGACTTCAAATTGACTTTATACTTAGAGTTCATAATCTATGCTTCTGTTTGTTCAAAGAAACAATTTATTAAAATTCCACTTCAAATCAATGAGATGCCATATCAGTTTCAAAAAAAAATCAAGTCCTCTTAACCAGGGAGACTCATCTGGCTCCTATTTCCTAAATAATATGAAGAAATCAGAACAGTCACATCTTCCATGTACCAGCAAGTTGGAGAGGCTGCTGGAAAATATAGATATTTTTAGTCTTGTGTTACAGCTGAAGATCCAATCACACAAAGACTTTATATTCAGTGAGACTGAGTTTTTTTTCTTTTTCCAAGTTACCTTGCTTAGTGAAATTGGGCAATTTATCACACAATGGCCTGCAGCAAATTTAGTATATGCGAGTGATTAGTTTGCCTCTTCCCCAAGCAGCCTTGATGTAGTTGGGGAAGAGTAGCAGCAGCAAGGGAAGGTCACTTATAACACAAATCCTCTGGGGAACTGTTAATGGGCTATTGACCCTTCTCTACTTTAGGTCGATGTGTCATATTTGATTCTGGTTTCTTGAGATGTAATTTCCAAGTGGTGATGGCTCAGGCCTATACAAGATGGGTTGTTCTATCAAGTTGTAAGCACCATATTATTCACTCCATGAATGGCAGGTGCCAGTTGATTGGACTGGAGATAAGTTTACCATTTCTAGCTAGCCCAGAGCAAAAAAACAAACAAACAACAACAACAACAAAAAAAACACTATTGACAGCATTGGTTAATAACCAAGAGCAAATTATATCTTCACCCTTGCTTTTAGCACATTTCCCTCCCCCCTCCCCCACCCTTAGCCTATTTCCACAAGATCTGGGAAACTGAATCCACATTTTTGGTANAAACACTATTGACAGCATTGGTTAATAACCAAGAGCAAATTATATCTTCACCCTTGCTTTTAGCACATTTCCCTCCCCCCTCCCCCACCCTTAGCCTATTTCCACAAGATCTGGGAAACTGAATCCACATTTTTGGTATGGTGTGTCCCTAGGATCTATTTTTATAGTAAATTAAATGGGTCCCTTTTCCACCAACTATGACTCACTGCTTCACCATCAAAAAGTCTATGGAGGATGTAAAACTATTTCAGATAAAATGCTAAGTTCAATTAACAATCCCTAATGGAAGAGAATCAGTGCAAATAATCAGAAATGTTGAATGGGCTTATGGATCTTACTTTTAAATTTAAGATGTGACTGTGCTATGCTTAGTCACTCAGTCATGTCTGACTCTTTAATACCCCTAATAGAATTACCTTTATACATTCCAAGAGCAGATATTAAGTTGACAGGCATTTGAGAAGTGCAGTCAAACCAATGTCTCATCCATGTACGTCATTTCCTGTGGCAGTGGCAGGGAGACCAAAAAGAACACTTTAAGAGGTTGAAAGAAGCCAGAGTGGGGATGAAATGCTTTTCCTGGCTCAATTGTACACTGACAATAAGAAAATACTACTGGAAGATGGTAGGGGTTTTTTGAGGTGGAAAAATAGACGTGAGGGTAAACAAGGTGAAAAGACAACCCTCAGAACGGGAGAAAATAATAGCAAATGAAACAACTGACAAAGGATTAATCTCCAAGAGCTGCTCATGCAGCTCAATACTACAAAAACAAGCAACCCAATCAGAAAGTGGGAAGAAGACCTAAACAGACAGTTCTCCAAGGAAGACATTCAGATGGCTAGTAAACACATGAAAATATATTAATCATCGCTCATTATTAGAGAAATGCAAATCAAAACTACCATGAGCTATCACCTCACATTGGTCAGAATGACCATCAGCAGAAAAATCTACAAACAATAAATGCTGGAGGGGGTGCAGAGAAATGGGAACCCTCTTGCCCTGTTGATGAGAACATAAACTGTTACAGCCACTATGGAGAACAGTATGGAGATTCCTTAACTAAGAATATAAACTACCATAGGATTCAGCAACCCCACTACTAGGCATATGCCCTGAGAAAACCACAACTGAAAAAGACACGTGCACCCCAACGTTCAGTGCAGCACTAATCACAATATCTAGGACATGAAAATAACATAGATGTCCATCGACAGATGAATGGGTAAAGAAGCTGTGGTACAATGGAATACTGCTCAGCCATAAAAAGGAATGCATTTGAGCCAGTTCTAATGAGCCTATAACACTGAGTGAAGTAAGTCAGAAAGAGAAAAATAAATATCATATATTAATGCACATATATGAAATCTAGAAAGACAGTGCTGATGAAATTATTTGCAGGGCAGCAATGGAGATGCAGACATATAGAACAGACTTGTGGGCACAGTGGGGGAAGGAAAGGTGGGACGAATGGAGAGAGTAGTGTAGAAATATATACACTACCATATGTAAGATAGAGAGCCAGTGGAAATTTGCTGTGTGACTCAGGGAGCACAAACCGTTCCTCTCTGACAGCCTAGAGTGGGAGGTGAGAGTAAGTTTCAAGAGGGAGGGGACATATATTCCTATGGCTGATTCATGTTGTGTATGGCAGAAGCNTTCATTTCATGGCTGTAATCACCATCTGCAGTGAGTTTGGAGCCCCCCAAAATAAAGTCTGACACTGTTTCTACTGTTTCCCCATCTATTTCCCTTGAAGTGATGGGACCAGACACCATGATCTTTGTTTTCTGAATGTTGAACTTTAAGCCAACTTTTTCACTCTCCTCTTTCACTTTCATCAACAGGCTTTTTAGTTCCTCTTCGCTTTCTTCCATAAGGGTGGTGTCATCTGCATATCTGAGGTTATTAATATTTCTCCCCAAAATCTTGATTCCAGCTTGTGCTTCCTCCAGCCCAGCTTTTCTCATGATGTACTCTGCATATAAGTTAAATAAGCAGGGTGACAACATACAGCCTTGACGTACTCCTTTTCCTATTTGGAACCAGTCTGTTGTTCCATGTCCAGTTCTAACTGTTGCTTCCTGACCTGCATATAGTTTTCTCAAGAGGCAGGTCAGGTGGTCTGGTATTCCCATCTCTTTCAGAATTTTCCACAGTTGATTGTGATCCACACAGTCAAAGGCTTTGGCATAGTCAATAAAGCAGAAATAGATGTTTTTCTGGAACTCTCTTGCTTTTTCCATGATCCAGCAGATGTTGGCAATTTGATCTTTGGTTCCTCTGCTTTTTCTAAAACCAGCTTGAACACATTACTCAGCCATTAAAAAGACCACATTTGAATTGGTTCAAATGAGGTGGATGAAACTGGAGCCTATTATACAGAGTGAAGTAAGCCAGAAGGAAAAACACCAATATAGTATACTAACGCGTATATGTGGAATTTAGAAAGATGGTAACGATAACCCTGTATGTAAGACAGCAAAAGAGACACAGATGTATAGTACAGTTTTTTGGACTCTGTGGGAGAGGGAGAGATGGGATGATTTGGGAAGATGACATTGAAACATGTATAATACCATATAAGAAACTAATTAACAGTCCAGGTTCAATGCAGGATGCAGGATACATGATGCTTGGGGCTGGTGCACTGGGATGACCCAGAGGGATGGCACAGGGAGGGAGGTGGGAGGGGGGTTCGGGATGGGGAACACGTGTACACCCGTGGTGGATTTATGTTGATGTATGACAAAATCAATACAATATTGTAAAGTAATTAGCCTCCAATAAAAATAAATAAATTTAATTTTTTAAAAAAGATATCAAATAGGCAATTAAGAAATGATAGTGTCAAGCTTTAGCAAAAACATAGAGGACATAGTTTCGTAAAAGTCTGGTAAAATTTTACATTTGTACGTTCTTTGTGACCAGCAACTTGTAATACTTATCAACTGCCTTGAAAGCCTATGTACCCTTAACTTGAAATATTTCACTTCTAGAACTTTATGTTAACAAATATTAACTTTTGCAAAATTTGAAACTATACAGCATATCAGAAGTTCCAAAAACAAGCTAAGTAAATAAAAATATGAAATTTATTAATATAAATTACACCACAACCTTGCAGTTAAATACTAAGTAACCATTAGACTGGATAAGCATCTTATTTCTAATAAAACTTGACTTGAAAAAGCAAATTATGAATTGTATAGAAAGGTAAAATATTATCTGCATACAACAAGTATAAAAGAATGTACAGTCTCTGAGAACTTAAACATTATCTTCAGATAATAAGAATACAGAGGGCTTATTTTGGTCTCCTTTGTTTGTCTGCAGCTTGTAGTTTTTAAAGTGAACATGTGCTACTGTTATAATAAAAAAAAAAGTTTCTATTTTATTTTACACTGATACTCTAAGTGTAAATGTGAGTGGCTGTCTTACTTTGATCCCTATCTGTGATATAAAGGTGTTTTTTTCAATCTGGAAAAGGAAACCTTCAGCGTTTGGGACTGTCTCCTTAACAGACATCCTTTCAAGGACATAAACTAGCAGCTGCTCAGAGGGTTTATCAGACCCCACAGGAGGCTGAGACTTCCTCCATGTATCTCCTTGTATTTGGAAGTCCCTGTGAAGCCATTTATATCTGAAACTCCAAAACCCAGAGTCCTGAAATCTTCCCAATTTGTGCTCTGTGAACTATGGCATAAATTTTCCTTACCCATAGATGATATGCTATTAAGATGAGAGAATGAAAGGATAGCAGACCTTTCAAAGGAAAAAGAAAGCTACCTTAATGTGTGTTCAGCTCCTGCGATGTGTGTTCATAGTCATGTCACACCAGATTCCCCACCAAAGCCATGCCTGGTCATGGATCCATCATCTTTGTTCAGTCTGAAAAGGTCTTTCCTAACTTCTTAGCCTAGAATATTTTACTCCATCTCAAAAACCTTATCCAAACAATCTCTCTTTTAGACACTGCTTACTCCATGTCCCTCTACTGTGTCCCTCATTATTTCCAGAGGGCAGAAACAGAATTAACATCTCCTTTCTATGAGTGGTTACAGCACTTTTTTCACACTGCTGTTACAGAATGAGTCAGAAAGTGAGCTGACAGTAGCTTGCCATTTGATTTATCTTTGCCCCACTCACTCATCTATTCCCATACTGGAAACTTTTACCAGGAAAGGAGCAGCGACCCCGTGGACTGTAGCCCACCAGGCTCCTCCGCCCATGGGATTCTCCAGGCAAGAGTACTGGAGTGGGTTGCAATTTCCTACTCCAGGGGATCTTCCCTACCCAGGGATCGAACCCAGGTCTCCTGCATTGCAGGCAGACGCTTTACCATCTGAGCTACTAGGGAAGCACCTATACTATCTAATGGTATTATCAAATCATTCAAAAGGCATGTAGTATTATACTTCACAATGGAGGAAGTAGACTCTCCAAGTAGCACAGCTGCTGCTCTGGCTGGATTGTGTCTTCCCCACCCAAATTCATATGTTGAAGCCTTACCGCAACCACCACACTGTGTGGTATAGTATTTGAAGATGCAGACTTTGGGAGATAATTCATTTTAGATGAGGCCATGTGAGTGGGGTCCTCATGATGGAATTGGTGCCCTTGTAGGAGAGACAGCAAAAAGAGTACGAAGGTGGCTGTCTGCAAGCCAGTAAGAGAGTTCTCACAAGACCCTGACCATGCTGGGGCTCTAGTCTCTGAACTCAGACTTGTAGCCTCCAAAGCTGTGAGAATATACATTTCTGTTTAAGCCACCCAATCTATAGTATTTTGTCACTGCAGTCCACGCAGACTAAGGCTGCTGTTGAATACCAGAGCCAGCATTTAAATCCTGCCTTATATTTTTCTCTATGATATTATGACAGTGTGTTAGTCACTCAGCTGTGTCTGACTCTTTGTGACCCATGGACTATAGACCACTAGGTTCCCCTGTCCATGGAATTCTCCAGGCAAGAAAATTGAAGTGGATAGTCATTCTCTTCTCCAAGGGATATTCCTGACCCAAGGATCAAACCCGGGTCTCCTGCACTGCAGGCAGATTCTTTACCATCTGAGCCTGTGTAATACTATGCTGCCTCTCAACGTGGCCTGCTATATGCCATCATAACTCCGGTGTTTAGCATCTGTGCTGTGCTTAGTCACTCAGTCTTGTCTGACTCTTTGCGAGCCCATGGACTGCAGCCCACCAGACTCCTCTGTCCATGGGAATTTTCCAGGCAAGAATACTGGAGTGGGTTGTCATGCCCTCCTTCAAGGAATCTTCCCAACCCAGGGATCAAACCTGCATCACTTGCATCTCCTGAATTACAGGTGGATTCTTTACCAACTGAGTCACCAGGAAAGCCGGTATTTAGCAGAGTAACTGGAATATAGCAAAGTAAAATTTCACAGATGGATGTTGCATGTGGAATGAATGAAATGAATAATCAAATGATTATAGATAAAACGATAAGCATGTACAGCTGAACTTTCACAATCTAGACACACACTAGTTTACAAATTTTTTGTTCAGGGCAAACCATTTCTGATTGCCATGCAGCAAATATGTACCACTCTCTTGGTTGAAGAGAAAGTACCAGTGTGTTCTGCGCAGTGTAAAGACTACCGCTGGCATTTGTTGAGCTGTTTTGTTTAAGGAGATAAGTTTCTCCTTGGGAATCAGTCAGGAAATCTGGGAAACTATATTAACCTTTTGAGATTATTGCATCTTGGTCTGTTTTCTTAAACTGAGAAAGCACAGAGAATTTATTTCATGCTTTGAAAATAAAACTGGACACAGCTTGTTTTTAAAGAATATAAATTTATATTTTAGCCCATTCTTGATTATAAAATGCATAACTTTTTCTTCTGTTTTTAGAGTGATTATTCATACTATGGTTTACTCTGTAGTCACATCAAATCTTGTTTTATTTTAATAGTGATTTTGATGCCAAACACATTTCTTATTATTCTGGTATGTAAGCATTGGAAAACCAAATTTCATAATCTCCCCAACGTCATTTGTTCATTGGCCATAATATTTAAATACCACCCTCAAAGAACAATCCAGAATAAGAATTTCAGAGAGTCCCAGTAACTTTCTTGTCAGCTCATAACCTACAAGCTGAGAGTTAGAAATCATCAGTGTTGCAGAAACCAGTAGTCGAGAAACCAAACACCACACTCGGAGACTTGTAAAACTCAGGTTTATTCTCTGGCAGGCCTAGAGGAGTTAACACCTAAGCTCTGAGCCCCGAACTAAGGGATTACAGAGTTTTTATAGACCTACTATAGTGGGCAACACTAGCTGCTAATAGGCTGGTTTAAACTAAGGGGTTTTGCATGCATGGGAACAGTGGTCAAGATGTGGAGGGGGATGCCTGATCTTTACACGGACAGGCATGATTAAGCAGGTTTGCAGGGGCTGGATAATTGCAAAGAGCAGTACAAGGATGAGTGAGATAAGCTCCAGTTCCTAGTACAGTAAGTCCCCACTTTCTGAGACTACATGACCTACGTGATCCAGACTTTGCAAGAAGCAAAGTTACAGAGTTACAGAGGCAGAAGAGCAAGAGGTTATGTAAAATTTTAACTTTTCCTCTTCACCAGTGCATGCTTGGAGACCAGCGTTGTCAAGGAAGCACTGGATGGCTGCGATGGTGGCAAGAAAGCAAATCCAGGTCTCACACATCCCGTATTCTCTTCATTAAAACTCCACTTCCTTTCATGATTATTCATATAATTCTGTCTTGCAAGACAGTAATATTTATGTCTCTCTCCTAAAATACTGATGTATCTCAGTCTTGTTCCTAGCTCCATAGATGTGTCAATGTGTGTGTGTCCTGAAATCCTACTCTATCATCCAACATTTTTTAAAAGATATAAATGTGAAAGAAAAGATAAAAATAAAGTAGATAAGAATCTCATAAAAGAGCCATTAGGAGACATAGCTAAAAGATTAAAGGTAAATATATATTACCAGACATGGTAATAAGGTGGTCAGGCACTCTTGAAATTAAGCTTGGAAATGTAATATACAGAGATGAAAGGAAATTAAATATGAAACCCTGTGATACTTATTAAGCCGTCAGTGGGAATCTGGACCATGATGTCACAACTAGGAGAGGAAAGACGATGCGTGTAAAGTTGGATGAGATCCAGTTTGTGCTGTAGATTTATGCAGTTAATTTTGTCCCCTGACTGCATTCAGATGAGCATTTCTCCTAGACATACACCAAGAAAATTGCTGCATTATAGCTGTGTTAATGGTAATCAGCTTGCTAATGAGCACCAGAAGGTCGTTACAGCAAAGAGAGGTTCAAAGATGTATAACCTAGAGGAAACAAGAGCGTAATTCTTCAGGGAATGCAAGTGTCTTGTTTGTAGGTCATAGATTATTTGTTTTGGTCACTGCATTGCACAGGGAGTTTAATTTACGCAGGAAAAAAAAATGAAGCCTTTTGAATTGTGAGATCAGCCCAGCTTAATTAAGAAAAGTAACACTAGATAGCTTTGAATTTGTGGTAAAAATAGAATTCTTCAGTAGATCTAAGATAGTCCTGTGCTGTATGGAATGATAGTCGTGGTTATGCAAAATGTGAGATTTTATTTGTATTTATTCACATGCCAGACATTGCTTTGTGGCTCTCTGGCATGGACAAGGTCAAAACCTCTGGGGAGAAAAAGGTAAGGTTCAGAAATTAAGTCACAGACTTGTGCAAACAATTTCAGAGTCTAAGCTTTCTGAAAGAGATATTTTAATGTACTTCAGATGTGCATTTTGGCTTCAAAAGGTTAAGTATTTGCTGATATTGACAAAAGAGACTTCACCAGAACGCTGCTGCTATAGTTTATTAGGAAGGTCAGGCACATGACGATGCATCCCTAGTTAAGCTGGGTGGGGCTTCCCAGGAACTTGCTCCCCACTGAAGAGTTAGGGCACTCATCAACTCTTGTATCGTATCAATAGAAACATAATCATGTCACTTGCTTAAATCATTTCAGAGGTTCTATATTTTTGTTTAATGAGTACTTTTAAATAAACTGGTTCGCTAATATGCTCTTTGGGTAGCTTTTATAACGAAAGAATGATACCTTGGAAATGAACAATGGTAATAATCTGCATCTCCCCTGTCTGCTAGTACATGGAATTCATCACCGTATTCAAATAAGTATTTTTCTCATTCTTAAAAGAACAAATGAAATGGCTTCTGATGATAGATAGATAGATAAACAGATATACACAAATATAGATGAACTAATTGCAATATAATAAATATAACATCATACTATACTATACTATTGGAGAAGGGAATAGCAACCCACTCCAGTATTCTTGCCTGGAAAATCCCATGAACAGAAGAGTTCATAGGTTGGCAAAGAGTCGGACACAACTGAGTAACACACACACACACACACACACACACACACTATACTATACTATAGGCATTTTATAATTTCCAACCTTATGTCTCTCAGAATGAGAAGTTCATATTTTTTTATATCCTCAAATAAACATCTTCCTTTAAGAAGGAAACTTCCTTTGTTCCAAATTCTCAACACCAGAGGCCCCAGTTCTAAACTTCTTCATTTCAAAGAAAGCACTCTTTGGATTAAATCAGTGTTTTAATTGTTGGTTACATACTGTTACCTTTTTTCAGAATATCATGACATATGTCCTTTCATAAACATTCCAGTCCGTCTACACAGAATAATTTCACTGGAGAATGGGTTTACATACCAATTTGGGGGAAAAAAATAGAAAGATAAAGAAAAGATAAATGACAGCTGAAAAGTGATGGAGGGAGGGAGAAGGGAAGGAAGGGCCCTGTGGAAGGACAGGATGGATAGGTAAGATACTTAATCTATCAGCATAACAATATGGTGTTGGGGAAATATGTTTTAAAAACAAAATCTTCTGATACAGAAAATCTCTCCACAAAAATAGTAGAGAAAGAAAACAGGTTTATCATTGAATAAGCATTAAATCAGAAAGCAAAGCGAATCAGAGGCAATCCACTAAAATATGTAAAGACAGAAAAGAATCTTCAGAAGACACAAGCCACTGCATACATATTCTCGAGGTAAATAGGAGCTAGTCTTCAGAGCACTCAACGGCACCATTTGTCATCAGCAGTCCATCCTGACTTCACCTGGTAGTTGCCATTTTGTGTTGGCTAATTTTGCTTTTTTCAGAGTGAAAACACACTACTCATCTCTTTGTGACAGGGAGTAGCTTTGCAGTTTGAAACAAAACACCCACCAAAATCAGGTTCTTGTCCACCTACAGAGACTGGGAGATGGGGGTCCTGTCTCCCTAGAGGTTTAAAGAGATGCCTCCCAAGTCCTTGAGAAAGACATCCCCAGGTCAGAAAGCTGAAAAAAGGCCTATCTCATTTTCTAAAAGATTCTTATATATTTCAAAGAGATGAAGTACTTGTAATTACATGCTTTCTAAAATAAATGCTGGAGAAGGAAATAGCAATCCATTCCAGTATTCTTGTCGAGAAAATCTCACAGATAGAAGAACTCGATGAGCTACAATCTGTGGAGTTGCAAAGAGTCAGACATGACTTATTTGACTGAGCTGCAGTAGTGATCAGCAGCAGACTGGGCATGCACAGTAAATGCTCTGAGAAAAAGGAGGGGAGGGAAATCTCCTTCCTTATTTTCATCAGGAGGAATTAAGCCTCTTATATTTGATTGGCATTTGTCCTGACAATGGGCACCACTGATTTTAACCCAAAAGAAGCCCCCTGGGTTCACTCTGAGGTTTGGGTTACTTGTCCTGATGGAAGGGCAGGCAGGATTCTGAGCTGAAGCTGCTGTGGTTCCCAGAGTTCTGGAGTCTCTCCCAGGTCTGAGCGCTCCCACACTCTGGGAGTTTGCTTCCAGGAGGTCCCCCAGTGTCTAACTCCGAGCTCCTCCCACCTTCTTGCAATCTCAGTCTCGGACTCTCTGGGGTGGGCCAGGGTTCTTCCTCTCTAACCTGCTCCCAGACAGTGCTACAGCTTCTGACTCAAGGCCCACATTCTGAACAACAAGCTACTGTGTTCACTTATCCTCATAGGTGCAAAAATCCACCACTTACCAGACACTGGGGCTTCTCCTCATGGCTCAGATGGTAAAGAATCTGCCTGCAGGAGACCCAGGTCCATTCCCGGGTTGGTAAGATCCTTTGGAGAAGGAAATGGCAACCTACTCCAGTATTCTTCCCTGGAGAATCCCATGGACAGAGGAGCCTGAAAGGCTACAGTCCATGGGATCACAAAGAGCTGGACATGACTGAACTGACTTAGTGGAGCTCCAGACACTTGTCCTGGAGAAGGTTATTTCTCCTCTTCAATTTTAAGGAAGAAAAGAAATCATTTCCTAGAATAGCAGAGACTTAGAGCCTGAAAGTGACCTTAAAGACAAATTCATCCTGTCCCAAAACACTGTCAGTTTCCATGTTTAAGGAAGCACATTCCGCTATCAGACGCCTCACGATTTTATATACAGAGGTATAATCTGCTTCTTTATCCATCTGACCCATCGGGTCTGCTTCTGTCATCTAGAACTACAGCAAATAAAATAAGTTAGAAAAAGCTAACATCTCCAAAGCACTATAGAGCCTATAAAGCAAATTTATGTCGATTACCTGATTTTATCAACAGAACCCTTTATATATTTGCAGCCAGTCATTTTTTCACCACTGCCTTATCTTCAGTAGGGGAAACTCCCCATGGTTTCCAGATTCTTCACCAGCTTGATTTCCTTCATTTATACTCACTATAGTTTTTAGTGCCTCCTTTTAATTGGGTACAAATTAATGGCAATTAAAGAATTAGACCTTATCTCAGAAAATACTTCCTAGTAAGCACTTCCTTGGCCCAATCACTTCTTTTTGCTAAGTTAAAATGCTGCATTAGTAGTAAGTCTTCTTTTCTTACAGATAGGAACAAACAAAATATTCTTATTAAGAAGAGTATTCAGGATACAGGTTTATTAAACTTTTTTCTCCTTNCTGGGTAACTTTTGAAGCCGACCTCACTGGTTCCAGTCACCTTAAAAAAAAGAAAAAAGCAATCGTCAACTAATCTACCCTCTGTGGTTGGATGCGCTCGATTTAAGATTATCATCATGTGTGGCAAGAACAAAACACAGATGTTAGAGTTTTAGAAAAATATACTGTGGGGGAACATTAGTAAAAAATACTGTTTAAAATATATAGCATATGTAACTATTAAATACATAAAAATCCCATGTACCAAGAGGCAAAACATGATGAAAGTTGTTGAATATTTTAGGTACCTATATTGCTGCATAAAATGTTTCTGTGCGGTGGAATTTTCAATTGCGGGAGATTTATGAAATTTTGTCAAAGTGGTAGATCATGCTGAAGTCAGGGGAAATATTTGCACACTTTAGGTTGCTTTCTATTTTTAATTAAGTTGGAAACTGCATTTTTGTACTTGTGAGTATGCATATAAATACATGTAAGTGTGGATGTGATTAACAATAATGCTGGTCTATGCAGACATTCAAATTCACTCACAAAATGACCCCCTCCCACTGCAGAAAAAATTACTTAATTGAGGCTGGGTCTGTATAATCATAATGAACTCAGTGTAGAATGGCAAAACTCAAGTAGTATGGTTCACCCTCCCTGATTTTAACAGTGTAGGAGCCAGGAATTAAACAAGTCTTTGGGGTCCTAACCTGGATTTCCAGTTGGAGATGAGCCATGAAAACCGAACGTTATTGTACTTGTCATGTTAACTTATATCAGTAAAGATGGAGACTGGCTGAATTTGGGTAATTTGAATGAAGTCCATCTAATGTTTATTCCAAGGGACTGAAACTGGAAAAAATATTCAAAGTCACCCTTGAAAATTACCTGGCATCCAAATTACTCAGAGCTCAAAATCCTAAGCTAGTATTAACAATGATGAAGTCAAGGGCAAATAAGGAGCTCAGACAGATACCAGTGAAAGTCTAAGATGAATAATGATAATTTTGCATGCTAAGTCATGTCAGTCATGTCATTCATGTCTGACCCTTTGTGACCCTATGGACTGTAGCCTACCAGGCTCCTCTGTCTATGGAGATTCTCCAGGCAAGAATACTGGAGTGGGTTGCCATGCCCTCCTCCCGGCGATTTTCCAGACCCAAGGATCAAACCTGTGTTTCTTATGTTTCCTGCATTGGCCAGCAAGTTCTTTACCAAGATGAATAAAGGCAGAAGAAAAATAGAGAAACAAAAAGAATAAGAAGTGGTCTGACTCTAGATGCAACCTGAATCCCTTTTCACCATAAGCTCCCCTCTGCCGCTCACCCCAGCTCCATTCTCCTGGATCAACCTTTCCTCTGAATTACCGTTGCACCATGTAATTACGTACTCTTCTGCTTTCATGTTGTTTTATATGTGTTCATTTTCATTCTAACTAGATTCAAATGTATTTGGAGGTCAGTAACTACATCTCATATATCTGTATTTTCCCCAGGGCCTCCCACAGCCTTATTCACATTAAAAGCTTCAGCAGTTGCTCATTGAGTCAATATCAAGTCATTTTTGCCCTCTAGCAAAGACTGACAACAAATGTCATTCTTTCTTCCTCCATCATGTCGTGTCCACACACGTTCCAATGTTCCTACAAAACATATAAACACATACTCTAAAATATAAGGGTATTTTTCTATTTATTATACACTTCATTCTGTAACATTTTTCACACAACCACATATAGATCCAATTCACTCTTTCTAAGAGTTGCATACAATTTTATTGTGTGGTTGTACCACCATTTAGTCAGTCATGTCCTCTGCTGCCCTTTAATCTAACATGATAACTAATATTACAATAAATAAATGGATCCATATGATCATGTACATATGCTTTTATTTCTTCATAGATTCCCAGAGTAGGACCACAGAATTAAAGGTTACTTTGCAAAAGTAAATTGTTAAAGATACTTCCAGTTTACTTTTTCAAAATATTTACTCCTCATCCCACCATTAATATATTTTTGTGTTCCCTCACACTCTTGAGAGCATTGGATATTATCAACTTTTTTCATATCTACCAAGGTTTAAGAATAGGACTAAAGAAAAAATGTTTTCTCACAGTTTGGTGGTGCATTTCTCTTAACTCCATTGTTAGTGGAGTTAAGTCTCCTCATTGTCCATTTGCATTTCTCCTTGTGAGAATTGATTTTCATAGTTTCTACTCCCCTCCTTTTTTTTTTTTTTGGCTACACAGCAAAGCATGTGGAACTTCCTTGACTAGGAATCAAACCCATACCCTTTGCAGTAGAAACCCAGAGTCTTAATCCAGTTTTTACATTTACTATTTAGGAGTTCTTTGTATACCAGGGATATTTTTCATTCACTGTGTCTCCCAGGTAAATCATATGTTTATATCTTGTAAACTCCTAAGGATAATGATTATATCTTAAAACCGATCTCCCAATCAGTTCTTGCTAGCAGTTCTGGCATAGTATGTTATGATGTGTTCATTCAGGGAGTTCAGTAAATATATTCAACAATCTCAACCAACATCAGTCAGAAGTGATTAGGTCGCATGTTAGGACTGACCAAACAAATATTCATTGCAGAGTAGAGTACTTAGTACCCTAAAATGTCTGCTTGATCAAGTAAGGCATTTCCATTTTAGTTATAACTTGGCACACAGGTTAATGCCCACCCTTAGCTCCAGTTCACACCTGCTTGGTTCCAACACAGTAAAGACTTCAGAGAAAGCATTTGAGTCCAACATGTGAAAGTACAACTGTCAAGGATATTTGAGTAAAAAATGGACAAACAGATTAAGAGACAGCTTTCAGCTTTTTGTATACACCCATTATGTTCGCTTTTTTTTTTTCTTTTTTGCATCTGACCTTCATCTTTGGTGTGAATTGGGTTTGAATGAGAAGTGGCAGAGAAAACTAAAACTTACCTGAGAGTCAGGATATTTGGGTCTGCTTTTAGTTCGGCTTCCAGATAACTAACTGCTCTTACACAATTCAGACTTCAGGTTTCTCAACAAAATGATAGAACAAATGATCTCTTGCTTGATAAGTCTACAAATAAACCATGATCTCCCCTGTTCTGTTCATCTCTACATCAACTGCTAAGAACAAATAAGTGTGTATATGTGTGTGTATATATATATGAGTATGAGTATATGCATCATTCATGATTTATATACATGGAGTAAGATCTCCTCAGTAGGACAAGAAAAGTTGAGAATAGGTAGGTATTTATTAAACTATGAGCTTCTTGAAAACTTAAAAGAGGTTTTTTCTTTTCTGCAAATGCTAAAATTATGGATAGAGATTCACTGAAAGTCTAGCTTTGTCAATTTTATATTTTCCTTTAACTTCTAATACCTAGCACTTTAAATTTTATATGACAACACTAATTTGAGCAACAGTAAACTGGAAAAAAATGTCCACTGGGGAAAAAAATGCACAAGCTTAAAGCTGAGAATCATGTTTTATTAGGGACATTACTGAGGACAATAACCTGGGAAACATCCTCTCGGACAGCTCTGAGGAACTGATCCAAAGAGTTAAGGCTGGAGCTGGATACACAGTAATTTCTGCTGGAAAAATAAAACAAAAAAATCAACACAAAGAAATGTAGTTGAACATCAAAAGATTACCGCTAATCTTGAAATCAGACATTTCAAGTAAATGCCTTTAGGGCTTTTCTGTATATGGGAAGATACAGGGTTTGAGGCTTATTAAAATCGTTCCTTTGATGTGCGTCTTAACTACGTAAGGCCAGCATCCTATTCTTCTCCACCCTGAACTCCCTCAGTAGTTGATGGCTCAATGGTGAACAACATTCATTGCTTACTGAAATGTCAAATGACAGTCTTTTTCCACTAGAGGACAAAATTTTCCTGAATTATCTCATTTCATAGAAAAGGCATTACTCTGGCCTTCTAGAGTTACAGGATAAACAATCCTGATCCCTGGTCTGACAACCCAGTGAAAACTAGTTTATGAAAAATTTGTCCAATTTGCCTCTAATTATAGAAAGACTCATCTTTCTTTTACCAAACTTTGGAAAGTATAGAATTAGACTTTGAGCTAGCAAGACGAGGCCACAAAATACACTATTTCTTTGTACATAGTTTGTGTTTGATAAACATTTACTAGTTAGTTATTTGATAGTTGTTGATCTTTTGGCCTGCCTAAACTTGTATTTTTTTACTTTTCTGCAAATACTAAAATTACGGATAGAGATTCACTGAAAGTCTAGCTTTGTCAATTTTATATTTTCCTTTAACTTCTAATACCTAGGACTTTAATTTTATATGACAACACTAATTTGATTGTGCATATCAATCATGTCCCACTCTCTGCAACCCCATGGACTGTAGCCCACTAGGCTCCTCTGTCCATGGGATTCTCCAGGCAAGAATAGTAGAGTGGGTTGCCGTTTCCCACTCTAGGGGATCTTCCCAACCCAGAGATCAAACCTGCTGTCTCTTGCATCTCCTGCATTGGCAGGCAGATTCTTTACCACTGAGCCACTTGGGAAGCCAACCTAATCCTGATATTGCTTTAAACCTCTCCTCTGTCCATGTAACTGTTAGAATGTTAGAGCAACCGTGAATTAAATAGCAACTCTTCAGAAGAGCAGGGTTGGCCTGTGGCCCGGAGTCAAGCTGTATGTGGAAAAATGAAGAATAAAACCCTTGAAATCCAGCTCTGTTAAGAAGACGTGTTTGCTTTTTAACTGACATAACACACCTCCACTTCAACCATATTTCCCCCTATCCTGACAACCAACATTTTAAAACCCTCCTTTCACTATGAATTACTTGTATGTGTCTGTTTAAGGCCACTTGACTTCATAGTCCTTTCAAAATGCAGTTCAAAGACACTCACCTAATCCATTTCTTCTAAACAATGAGCCTAGTTTGACTGGAGGAAAAGAAATATTGAAAAATCTTCTAGGGAGGCTTTGAACACTCCCAGGGAAAGGGCGCTTTCAGGGAATGGTTAAGTACTTTGAAAACCCTAAGGAGCTTTGTAGCTAGAAATGACCTTATACCCCTCAACAGCTTTTTGCAAACAAAATCTTTCAAGCTTCCTCTAAAAGACTGGTGAGCAACAATTTGAAGAATGAGGGTTTCCTTTGTGTCAGATTACAGAGCTCAGCAGTCCTAACCTTTTTGTTCTATTATGTTTCTGATCTAAATAAGGAATTATTTATCACCAGAAAATGGTGGTATTCAGATCACAAACTTCCTCAAAGCACTGACTTTGATCCTCAACCGTATGTAGAGATAGAAGGAGGAGAAAACTACATCTTTGGAGCGTATCCTAAGGGCCACTCAAAAGCTGCTTTTCCAAAGAGAAACCACTGGGTTCTCTGGTCATTGAGAATGAACCTCTCTGCCAACTCCTTGATTTCAACTGGTTATTGTAACACACGTCTTCGTGGGACCTTGAAGTTTCATTGTCCCATGAGGATAGAATTTCTTCTCCATGCCAAGGAATAAATGTATTTATTAGAAGCTTAATTCAATGTGAATTTTTTGACAAATTTATGGAAAGATTAGTTTATATCCCTCCACTAATGCTTTCTGCTAATAGTCTAGGGAATTTCACAATCCACCAGAAGGCAGACTCCTGGGAATGTACATGCTACACAGTGTTTAGCTCTTTCCCATGCAGAATTGAGCTGCCATTGTGAAAACTGAGCCCTAAAGATGTTTACAACTTTAAGGTAGCTGGGAAATTGTCATTTAAAAGCAATATTTAATACTCTTTACATACTGTTTTGCTAACTCACTTCAGTCATGTCTGACTCGATGCGACCACATAGACGGCAGCCCACCAGGCTCCCCCGTCCCTGGGATTCTCCAGGCAAGAACACTAGAGGGGGTTGCCATTTCCTTCTCCAATGCATGAAAGTGGAAAGTGAAAGTGAAGTCGCTTAGTTGTGTCTGACCCTTAGCATGGACTGCAGCCTACCAGGTTCCTCCGTCCATGGGATTTTCCAGGCAAGAGTACTGGAGTGGGGTGCCATGGGGACAGACTATTCCTTGAATTCTGGAAAAAAAAAAAANACATAGACGGCAGCCCACCAGGCTCCCCCGTCCCTGGGATTCTCCAGGCAAGAACACTAGAGGGGGTTGCCATTTCCTTCTCCAATGCATGAAAGTGGAAAGTGAAAGTGAAGTCGCTTAGTTGTGTCTGACCCTTAGCATGGACTGCAGCCTACCAGGTTCCTCCGTCCATGGGATTTTCCAGGCAAGAGTACTGGAGTGGGGTGCCATGGGGACAGACTATTCCTTGAATTCTGGAAAAAAAAAAAAATCATCCAAATAGTCCTTTCAGCTTTCAAAGTAAAGCAAAAGCAAAGACTCTCTTCTGAAATAGAGGTGTTGGAGACTAGTGACTACAAAGCTAAACTGGGGGTGTCCCTGGTGGTCCAGTGGTTAAGAATCTGCTGTCCAGTGCAGGAGATGTGGGTTCGATCCCTGGTCGGGGAACTAAGATCCCGCATGCTGCGGGGCAACTAAGCCCAAGCTCCACAACGAGCTCGTGCACCACAACTAGAGAGATGTCCAAGCAATGAACAGCAGCAAAAGACCTCTCAAGCCAGGCATGCCTCAACCAAGACCCAATGCAGCCAAAAAAATAAATAAGTAAAAATTTCAAAAAAGAGCTAAACTAGTCTGGCTGGTAATATAAAGTTGTTGTCTCTAATACAGACAGCTTTGAAGCTCTGCAAGTGTTTCCTTCAGAGAAATGTTCTTTTCCTTAGTGAAAACTGAGTGTCTCTGTGCTTGTTCTGGGAGTCTGGGAGGGGCAGAGGTAAGATGATGCGGGAAGGGGAAGAGGAAGGGAAGGGAGAAAGAGATGATGGGAGAAGGTCAGTGGTTCTCAGAAATCTGCACCTGTGGACCCAAGGCTGAAGGAGGAAACTGGGAGACACGGGAAATGTGGAAATGTTCTGAGTGTCTGTACTGGGAAGTGGGGACCCCAAATCATTTAATTTCAGTAGTAATGGAAATGGGATCTCATTTAACTATGCCATACTTTATTCTCAAAAGTTGATGCAAGTTGATACACATTACACAACCAAAAGAATAAAAGATACCTGTTACAGATCTTTTTACCAAATTACTATCTGACCTGTTATAGTGGAGGAGAGGGGCTTCCCTCATGGCTCAGATGATGAAGAATCTGCCTGCAATATGGGAAACCCAGGTTCAATCACTGGGTTGGGATGTCCCTTCAAGAAGGGAATGGCTACCCACCCCAATATTCTCGCTGGAGAATTCCAAGGACAGGAAGCAACTGAGCAACTTTCACTTTTCAAAGTAGAGGAGAAAGTGTGATAGTTTTGCAGTAACATACTATTCAGTTCAGTTCAGTTCAGTCGCTCAGTCATGTACAACTCTTTGTGACACCATTGGCTGCAGCACGCCAGGCCTCCCTGCCCATCACCAACTCCCAGAGCCACTCAAACACGTGTCCATCACATCCATGATGCCATCCAACCATCTCATCCTCTGATGTCCACTTCTCCCACTTTCAATCTTTCCAAGCATCAGAGTCTTCAAGTGAGTCAGTTCTTCGCATCAGGTTGTCAAAGTATTGAAGTTTCAGCTTCAGCATCAGTCCTTTCAATGAATATTCAGGGCTGATCTCCTTTAGGATGGACTGGTTGTATCTTCTTGAAGTCCAAGGGACTGTCAGAAGTCTTCTCCAACACCACAGTTCAAAAGCATCAATTCTTCAGTGCTCAGCTTTCTTTATAGCCCAACTCTCACATCCATACATCACTAATGGAAAAATCATAGCTTTGACTAGATGGACC
>SJYV01023421.1:1265178-1287803 GCA_006410875.1 Neotragus pygmaeus | reverse complement strand
CCCAAATAACATCATGAGGATATTAAAATACAAGTGAATGAGAGTTACACTATTGTCAGGAAACTTTTGAGTATGCTTCAGTTCGATAAAGTGAAATACATATTTCAAAACCTCTGATACTTTATTATTGACTAAAAAGAATTGTTACACCATCATGAAGAGTTTGAGATGTAATTGAATATTATAATAATCAGAAACTACTTATTTGGTATTAAACTGATAAACTCATTGAAAGAAAATTTTAATATCTTGATATACTTTGTTTAAAAATTATATAGACATTGGAACAATATAATAACTGAAGTCTTTACAAATAAAATTGAAGTAATCATTTCCATAATAGCATTTTAAAATACTTACTAATTTATATAGCTCTTAAATTTCATTCAGAAACTGTTCTAATGAAAGTGTTCTGATCTGAAACAGATCTGAATTATCATTCTTTAATTGCTTCCTTGATTATTTATATTAAAAAAACAACCAAACATTCTAAGGCAGGGGTCACTAACCTCCAGGCTGCAGACCAGTACCTCCTGTCAGATCAGCAGTGACATTAGATTAGAAATAAAGTGCACAGTAAATGTAATTTACTTGAATCATCCCAAAACCATCCCCCCTATCCCTGGTCCATGGAAAAATCATCCTCCACAAAATTGGTTCCTGGTGTCAAAAAGAATGGGAACTGCTGCTCTAAGGCATGGGAATTACAAAGTCAGTGTCCCATAATCCTAGTTTTCTTTGTTTAATAGGAGATTGAAAGCATCTATGCTGTGAAAGCATAGTCATTGTAAGTGTATATTTTACTATCATGACATTTGAACTGTCATTCCAACTATAAATCAAAGATGTCTATTTTGTACTGATTTATAAACATGATTTTTATCATAGAATCTTTAGCAGAAGTAGCCTCATGATTTTGTTAGATAAACTAACTTGACTCCTATAAAATGAGAATCAACAAGAAATTAATACAATTATTTAGAAATGAAGTTATACAAAAAGGATACATCATATTAAAATATTAACATAAGAGTAATTGATTTGTACTGAATAAAGATGAGATGTCTTCATAATTCTCAGTTTCATGTGGCTCTGAAAGACTGCTGTTCTTAATCCCTTTTGTGTGTATGTACTAAGTCACTTCAGATGTGTCCAACTCTTTGCAACTCTGTGGACTAGCCCACCAAGTTCCTCTGTCCATGGGATTCTCTAGGCAAGAATACTGGAATGGGTTGCCATGCCCTCCTCCAGGGAATCTTCCCAACCCAGGGATCGAACCTGCGTCTCTTATGTCTCCTGCGTTGGCAAGCAGGTTCTTAACCACTAGCACCACCTGGGAAGCCCCTTGGAGAAGTTGATTTCCAATAGTTTTCAACCAGAGGATTTATGTACATGACCTGAAATATGTAGAAAAAGACAATTTCTGGCTGTGTTACTTAAAATCAGATATACTGGTTCTATAAATTTGTATTTATAAGATATGGAGCAAATTTATACACTCACTCCTCATACTGGTATAAAAAGCACCTGGGTTCTTTTCCATATTCTGATGCTACTGTCCTGCACTGCACTTTTCAGTCTGAGGATATGGTTCAATAGTTTTTAGTCCTGAGAACCACTGAACTAACTGTTTGGAGGAGCCCTTCCAAAGGGCTTTATACAACCCAAACACAGAGTGTATACTTCATATGCAGACCATTAAGGGAAAGGTTGATAAGGAAATGGATATTAACACAATCTTAAAAGTCTAATCTACAGGTTAGTTATTAACTACCATGGGAGAAAGCTAGTTTTAACATGGAGACATCTGGTGGACACCACCATAACAGGTGACCAAATTTAGCATCACAGATAATGTGGCACTCTGATCTGCTGTGCTGCTGGTGGTACACACTAGAGCTATACCACAGTACATATTCACTTTTCTTGCAAAAAAATTTAAACTTACCTAATCATAAAGAGACAACCAGAGATTTCAGACAACTGGCATCAGTTCTTTAAAAATGTCATTGCCATGAAGGACCAAACAAGGCTAGGGGACTGTCCTAGATTAAAGGAGCCAAAATTCAGTGGGTGGTCCAAGCTGGAACACTGACATTACTGAGACTCTTGAACGTGAACTGCAATTTAGATAATGTTGTTATGTAATTGTTAAATATGTTGGTTGAAATGATGTAATTGCTATCATATAGGAGACTTATTTTTTCTTAAAAGATGCATGCTGAATAATTAGGGATGTATATGCCTATACGTATGTGAGCACATGCACATGCACACAGGCAAATACCTGAATAAAATAAATCGTAAATGAAAGAAGACAAAAGAGAGGAAAGGAGAAAGCAGATATGCCAACATGTTAATTGGTGAGCTAATGGAGGATGTGTATGTGTTTCCTGTTCTAGTCTTCAACTCTTACACAGATATGGAATATTTTAAAGTACAAAGTTGGAGTGGGATAGGGAGAAGAAATCATTGATAAGATTGGATGGGTCTGAACACGAAAACAATACAAGCTAAATAGTATATTATAGATATGTCTTTCCATGTATTTTGATATTTGTCGTTTGATTTATTAGACTGAAATACTAAGTTTATGTGAGAATCATATGTGAATCAGCATTAGACATAAATTAGCCAGCATATCTTTTCTATTGTCATATATATAACATTTGTTATGATTCAAGAGTACCTTTTTTCTATATAAAACTTCAGACTATCTGTCTTTGTAAGAATTTATCATGTGCTCCGTAGAAGTACTTGGTCAAGTTACGTTTGAAAGTATTAGTTTTCCTTTCCTCTGGGGAACATTTAAATAAAATGTGTTTCTTCCTGGGAACCAGAGGAATATTTATAGCTTCCAAAAAGGCTGCTATTTAAACTACTTTTTACTATGAACATATAGAATTGCACATGTATTAGAACAGCTAGAAATTATTTGCTTGGGCTCCAAAATCACTGCAGATGGTGACTGCAGTCATGAAATTAAAAGACAATTGCCCCTTGGAAAGAAAGTTAAGACAAACCTAGACAGAGTATTAAAAAGCAGAGACATTACTTTGCCGACAAAAGTCCATCTAGTCAAAGCTCTGATTTTTCCAGTAGTCATGTACAGATGTGAGAGTTGGACCATAAAGAAAGCTGAGCACCAAAAAAACTGATGCTTTTGAACTGTGGTGTTGAAGAAGACTCTTGAGAGTCCCTTGGACTGCAAGGAGATCAAACCAGTCAATCCTAAAGGAAATCCGTCCTAAATATTCATTGGAAGGACTGATGCTGAAGCTGAAGCTCCAATACTTTGGCCAGCTGATTCAAAGAGCTGACTCATTAGAAAAGATCCTGATGCCGGGGAAGATTAAGAGCGGGAGAAGGGGACGACAGAGGACGAGATGGTTGGATGGCATCACTGACTCAATGGACATGAGTTTGAGCAAGCTCTGGGAGTTGGTGATGGACAGGGAAGCCTGGTGTGCTGTAGTCCATGAGGTCACAAAGAGTCAGACATGACTGAGTGACTGAACATCAACAAATAAATAAACTGCATGTTAGTTAATGGTAAAATTGAGAAAATAAATTAGTCAAAAAAAGGTTATAAATGTTTACATTCATCATTGTCTGTAAGGTTTTATTCAGACTTCCTAAGTTTAAACATCTGTGCAGCCACAGGTCTGAAAACTAACCATTCCCCTGCAGTGACTTCAGAACATACCTTTGTTTCAGGCAGGTTCAGCTCAAACCTGGCCCCACTGTTTTTCTAATTGTGGAATTTTAAACAATGACCTTTTCAAAGCCATATTATCATAAACAAAGTCCATGGAAGATATGAACATCTGTCCTCTAAGACTGTTAAAAGGGTTGATAGAAATGAGATAATGTACAGTAGGTACTCAATATCTGGCACAAATAGTACAAGCCCATTATCACCACTTTCATCTACATCCACACCAGCTTGCCCCCTCATTTTCTCCAGGATTGTCTATCTTGATTTATGCCCAGGGGAAACATTCTGAATCATTCATGCTACAAGTGTGTTATTTAAATCCAAGAATGGCATTATAATTCATGGTGTCATGTACATTTTCATTTTACTGTCACTCTAATATTGAGTAATTTTAAATAAATTTCTTCCTACTAATTGTTTTTTTTTCTTCTACATGGCATAATGAATCCATAAATAGTACTATTTGTTCCTATTTGTACCATAAATTGTCCAACATACCAGAAAATATTTTTATTTGAATATTTTGCTTAAATTTAGAGTGTTTTAATTTAATAGTATTTATTATAATTTATAATGGCATTACTATGGTATAATATGTAAAATATAAATAAAATATAAATTTAGTTTTCTTTCAGTCAGTCAGTTCAGTCACTTAGTCGTGTCTGACTCTTTGCAACCCCATGGACTGTAGCATGCCAGGCTTCCCTGTCCATCATCAGCTCCCAGGGCTTACTCAAACTTATGTCCATCGAGATGGTGATGCTATCCAACCATTTCATCCTCTATTGTCCACTTCTCCTCTCGCCTTCAGTCTTTCCCAGCATCAGGGTCTTTTCTAATGAGTCAGTTCTTCACATCAGGTGGCCAAAGTATTGGAGTTTCAGCTTCAGCATCCGTCCTTCCAATGAATATTCAGGATTGATTTCCTTTAGGATGGACTGGTTGGATCTCCTTGCAGTCCAAGGGACTCTCAAGAGTCTTCTCCAACACCACAGTTCAAAAGCATCAGTTCCTCAGCACTCAGTTTTCTTTAGAGTCCAACTCTCACATCCATGCATGANGGAAAGTAAGTTTCAGACTCTGCAACATAAATTTGCAAACGATTTTACATATAAGCACCTCTACTGTGCCTTCTTCCCCTGGAGCGGGGAATGGCAACCCATTCCAGTACCCTCGCTTGGAGAATTCCATGAATAGAGGAGCCTGGCAGGCTACAGGCCATAGGGTTGCTAAGAGTCGGACACGATTGAGTGACTGAGCATGCACATGGACACGCTGTACCTTTTTGGTGGTTTCTACCACTTGTGGAAGCCAAGTATACTTACCTATAATATTCAGTTCTAAGCAGCTTCCAATTAATATTTTTTTATGTAAGCAATGAATTCTTTAGAATGCCGTTTTACTCTACAAATGATTTTTATTTAAACTATGCTTTGTTATTGATACCACTATTAACATTGCTGTCATAAAATATCATCTATGTGATATGGATTCCTTTTCAGAAGAGTTTTAGGTTTGCAGCAAAATTGAGTGGCAGGTACAGAGATTTCTCACATAGCCCTTGTGCCAACATAAACATAGCCTCTCCCACCATCAACATCCCCTACCAGAGAGGTCCATTCCTTACAACTGACGAACCTACTGGCGTATCATTTTCACCCAAGTCTATAGCTTACTGAGGATTCATTTAAAAATATATTTATTGGGAGCTCGTGTACACCTGTGGTGGATTCATGTCGATGTATGGCAAAGCCAATAGAGTATTGTAAAGTAAAATAAAGTAAATAAATAAATAATATTTATTTATTTATTTATTTATCTGGGGGGATTGAATTCACTCTGTTTAAAACACTTTTTTTGGAGTATAGTTGCTTTCCAATGTTGTGTTAGTTTCTACTGCACAGCAAAGTGAATTAACTAAGAGTAGGCTGAATGGAGAAAGTAGCATCAACGTATATACACTACCATGAGCTTCTCAGGTGGCTCAGTGGTAAAGAACCCACCTGCCAATGCAGGAGATGCAAGAGAGGCTGGTTCAGTCCCTGGGTCAGGAAGATTCCCTGGAGGAGGGCACAGCAACCCATTCCAGTATTCTTGCCTGGAGAATCCCACAGACAGAGAAGTCTAGTGGGCTACAGTTCATAGCGTTCTAGAGTCAGACATGACTGAAATGACATAGCATGCACACAAACATACATATATCCCCTCTGTTTTTAATTTCCTTCCCATTTAGGTCACCACAGATTATTGAGTAGAATATAGTCAATCATGAAAAATGCTCCATGTATGCCTTAACAAAGATGTGTCCACTAATGAGCTTTATATGTGTGTCTGTTAGTCTGAACTTTTTAACGTGTCGTTTCTTCATTATTTGTTTCTTTATTTCTTAATTGGAGGGAAATTGCTTGACGGTGTTGTGCTGGTTTCTGCTGCACAGCAACACAAATCTGCCATAAGTAGACATATACTACCTCCCTCTTCAGCCTCGCTCTCCTCCCCTCATGCCACCTCTCTAGGTCATCACAGAGTGCCAGGCTGGGCTCCCTGTGATACACAGCAGCCTCTCACAGGCTATCTAGTTTACACATGCTTCTGTTGTTGCTGTTTAGTCGCTAAGTTGTGTCCAACTCCTTTCTTTATGATTCCATGAAGTAGCCCGCCAGGCTCCTCGAGGCCACCAGGGAAGTCCGAGGTGCTCCTGCGACTTCCCAATTCTGAAAATGAATGGGGCCCAGTGGGAAAAAATATCACCTAATCCAGCAATGTTTTCACTCAAATGGCCCATATGGTACGACGTGTGTTTTAACAGCTGCTTCTTCACAAAGGGCTTTCCATTACCCATTCCTGCCAGAGGTCCTGGCTTTCCCTAACCTATTTCCTCTCAGACTTTTCTTTTTTCAAGACTGGTATTTGTGCAAATGTGGTGTTCGGTTAATTGTATTTATTTTAGGTGTTTTATACTATTTATGTGTTAGGCTGATTTGAGAGAGGACATGCTGCTTTGGGTGTCCAGCTAGCAAAATTTTTTAAATAAGTTTTCCTACTATCTGTGTGTCTTGCATGTGCGTGAGCAAGTGTGTATGCATGAGCATGTGTTGGAATTTGAGTGTTGCAAATAATAAGTCCCTTGGAGTGTGTTTTGTTTGTTTTCCAGAGCATGCAAGGGCTTTTGGAGTTTGGTTAATTTCCACGCCAAGAGCCCTGAGAAGTCAGGAGGCAGCAGCTCCTCTGGGAAGCCAGTGGAGTACTCTCCAAGGGATGCTCGGCGAAAAGCAAAATAAAAATTATACAGTGTACAGAAACTCACCAGCACTCTGCCAAACCAGACCCAGGAATTCACCACTTACTTCTTGGGATTTATGTTTTTGATGGGCGTGGGAGACTTTCTGTTTGCCCGCTATTTCTTTTGCAATTATTGAAAATGTAGACCTGATTTTGCTTGACTTCCCTTGGTTTCTAAGCATGGTGACTGTTATTATTTTAAACAAAGGTCTACACTTCTACTGGTTAAGGGAAGGAAAGAAGCATCTATTTTTCTAGTGGCAACGGAATATTCAGCTCAGCTTCTATAGTTAGTGTGAAGGAATGGGGAAAACTGAAGGCAAAAAGGTGTATTTACATATCCTTATAACATGAACAGTATGTTAGTAAATGTTTCTATACCATACTAAGGACTTCCCAGATGGCTCAGTGATAAAGAATCAGCCTCCCAGTGCAGGAGATGTGGGTTCAATTCCAGTGTCAGGAAGATCCCTTGGAGAAGGAAATGGCAATTCACTCCAGTATTCTTGCCTGGGAAATCCCATGGACAGAGGAGCCTGTTGGGCTACAGTCCATGGGGTCACAAAAGAGCTGGACATGACTTAGTGACTAAACAACAACAACATGCCATACTGAACACATTTTAGTGGTTTATTCTATGGTTTAAGTCAGCTTCAAGCTCTCATTTCTTCTTCAAGGAGAACTTTCTAATCCAGTGGAATCTAAGCAGATATTGTGGAGTCAGAATCATACCACATATGTTCATATACACTTGTATCTCAAGGAAAGGAAACATAAATATGTTTCCTTTTTATCTGAGCTAATAACTTCTGATTAGACTAGTTTTAGGGCTTCTCTGGTGCCTCAGCAGTAAAGAATCTTCCTGCAATGCAGGAGACGCAGGAGACTAGGGATTGATCCCTGCGTTGGGATGATCCCCTGGAGGAAAAAATAGCTACCCACTCTAGTATTCTTGCCTGAAGAATACCATCGACAGAAGAGCCTAGCGGGCTACAGTCCATGGGTTCGCAGAGTCAGACACGACTGACCACACACACACACACACACACAAACTAGTTTTCAAGTAAAGGAGAGGGCTTCATTAATGTGAACTCTGTAATTACAGGCTCTGGAGCCACAGACAAGTTACTTTTAAATATTCAACTTTAGCAGTCCGTCCACTTAGAAAAGAACTATTATAATGAAATTCAGTTGAAAATGGTAAAGATGATAGCACGATGGATGTAAGATTCTACATTTATAGAAGATGTCAAGATAGTTAATCATCACTCTACCTAGATGTAACTTAGAATTTTCACGCATGGTGGAGAGAGAAACCAACGAGGTGAAGGGAAGAATTACAGAAGAACTACAGGAGCAAATCATAAGGAAAGAAGCTAAGCTGAGTTTTGAAGGATCTGCGGGTAGGGGAGGGATGGGGAATGTTCATATAACCACTGGCAGGTGGACGTAACAAAGGCATGTTCATAGAGACCCAACAAGCAAAAGAGCATACAGTGGTCTCCCCCGAGCTTTGGAGTGAAAGTGTCAAAGGTTTGCACTCAGTCTTTTTCCAGCTGTGAAGCTGAGCCAGTCATTTCTCAAAGCCTTATTCCTCATGTGAAACCCATGAGACAAGCGTTTCTTTCTTGAAGCTTTACATGAGGACTGAATGACGTAACTGGCAAATGGGTTATCATGGAGTCTAGCACAGAGCAGTCATTACATATTAATTTTCTTCCCTTCTGTTTTCTCCGCCCTACTGCCTACCATCACCACTTGGATCAAAAGTGAGAGTCTGGAAAATCTGTCATCTGGAAGAATCAATTCCATAAACCATGGGTACATTTTACAGCAAAGCTACACAGCGTCTAATAGAGTCAGCCAGCCGTCACCCTCATCACCTATTTTAAATAAAATGTTTTTGAATCAATCTCTTGCTAAGAATTCTTTAAGTGAGCTACAGTGCTTCTAATCAGTCTTACTGATTATACAAGGTTTCTGGAAAGTGGAAGAATTGTGAAAGTGCAGAGCTGGAGCTGGAGCAGTTCAGTGGAAGAACAACTGTGACATCTAAAGGTAGACGGCCAGGCTGAGATACAGCCCTGGTTCAGACACACAAAAAAAGCCAGCATGCAAATGTCAAATGTCATAGCTACACACTGAAATAGGGCGAAATATTCTTTTCTGCTATTTCTTTTAAGGCCTCTTACTATTCAATACAGATCCCTTCTGCAATAAAACCACAAAGTCTTTCTGAAAACTAAATATGTCCTTTCATTAATCACCACTTTCCACTTGCTTTCTGCAACTTCGCTCTTCAGAAGTCCACAATGCCACAAACCTTCAACTCGCTAGCTACCTTGATTAAGGCACATAACGTTAAAAGCAAATTACTGTGGAAGTATGAAACAATTTGCACTTAATGTTTCAGTCATATCTGTAAAAAATATGACTTAAATATAGTTTTATTAATAATACATATTTTAATTAAACGGCTAGAGGTGCATCTAGCAGGAAAAATTGAATCTTCTCTGGATTTCACATACTGATATGATTCATGGGCAGTAAATATGCAAAGCTTTATGCCCATAAGGCAATCAAACTCCAATGCTGATATGCATGTTTTTATCTAAAAGAATGAAATCTAGGAAAGACTAGAAATAATAATAATAACAGACTGCCAGAGCAGGCTAATGAATTGGTTCTGGCCAACAGTATCCTTTCCTGGGTAATAAAGTCATCATTTCAGCCATAATTGCATCCACTCCGACATTTATTATTACTTCCATTATTCTCATTACACAAGAAACTCCTGTATATATGCTTATGCAATATTGAAAATTTTTACAAATACTAACAATAAAATCCTGGGTTATGAGTGACCACCTTCACAGAACAGGAATGTTTCCTATGAAAGACGGTTTAGGTGTTCCTTAGTTCCAGAAGGATTCCACATTACTCCTGCTGCTTGCCTGACATTCATGTAACCTATGTTTGCCTTGGCTCACCATAAAGTACCACAGACTGGATGGCCTAAACAACAGAAATGTGTTTGCTCACAGTTCTGAAGCCTACAAGTCCAAGATCAAAATGTCAGGATGGCTGGTCTCTTCTGAGGTCTCTCCTTATTCCATAGATCGATGGCTGTCTTCTCTGTGTGTCTTCCCATGGTCTTCTCTGCATGTGTCTGCATCTTAATTTCCCCTTCTTATAAAAATGACGTGCATACTGGATAAAAGCCCACCCTGGAACTTCACCTTTAACTTGATTACCTCTTGAAAGACCCGGTCCCATAAGATCCACACTCTGAGATAGATTGGATATCAACATAGGAATCTCAGGGAACACAATTCAATCCCTAAAACCTGGAAATTGTTCTCCATTTGCAAAAGATTATGTTACCTATTTCTATGCCACTACGTATTGGATGTTGTCCTAAAGAGGAGGCTGATTAATTTATAAAGCAAGGCAGAGGAGGTCAAATAAAAGCTAAGGTTTTCATTTATTTAGCTTTGATTTGAATTTCCCTAAAGAAAAGTCTCCATTGCTTTTGTTGTCATCACAGGGAAACACCTGAAAATTTAAAAATGTAAAGTTGACTATTTTTAATTTGTTTTCATTTGTTCTCCTACTGGGAAGAAAAGATGATCTCCTAGAAGTGATTATTGCCTAGACACTAACAATGTCATGGATAAAGTTCCTTCAAAGGCTACTTAGCCAAGGGTGAGAGAATCTCCGTCCTCCTAACTTTATGCCTGACCCACTGTGACTTAGGGGCCACATGCGTCCTCATCGCTTGGCATTGCCATCCTCAAGGTGCCCCAGTGATCTGGAGAGTTTCTCTGAAGCCCTATTATTAGATGCATACACTGAGTTTGCTCCCTGGGTTGGGAATATCCCCTGGAGAAGGGAATGGCAACCCACTCCAGTATTTTTGCCTTGAGAATCCCATGGAGAGAGGACCCTGGTGGACTCCAGTCCATGGTATTACAAAGAGTCAGACACAACTGAGCAACTAACACATGTATAATTTTGATGAATTGCTCGTTATTATATCTCTCTAGCAACACTGAGTCTTTTCTTTAATACTTGATATGTATATATGTTTAGTTATGTTTGGGCTCTGATGGGTGTTACTTACTATGTGTGAGCTTTCTCTAGTCGTTGCGAGCAGGGACTATTCTCTGGCTCTGGTGTACAGGCTTCTCATTGTGATGGCTTTTCTTGCTGTGGAGCGTGGGCTCTGGGACACTCAGGCTTCAGCAGTTGCAGCACATGGGCTCAGTATTTGCAGCTCACAGACTCTGGAGGACTGGCTCAACAGTTACGGCGCATGGGCTTAGCTTCCCTGTGCCAAGTGGAGTCCTCCCGGACCAGGGGTTGAACCAGTATCTCCTGAATTGTAAGGTGGATTCTTAACCACTGGACCACCAGGGAAGCCCCACTCTGAGTCTTAAAGTCTATTTAATCTGTTTTAAAAAGATTTAAAAAGCCACTTTAGTCTTAATATGCTTACTGATTTCATGGTATATATTGCTTCCCTGGGCTCAGATGGTAAAGAATCTGCCTATGATGCAGGAGACCTGGTTTCAATGTCTGGGTCAGGAAGATCTCCTGGAGATGCAAAGGGCAACCGACTCCAGTTTTCCTGCCTGGAGAATTCCACGGACAGAGGCACTACTGGTGAACTACAGTCTAGGGGTCACAAAGAATCCGACATGACTGAACGACTAATACCTCACTTCATTGTCCCCAAACTTACTTTTGACCTGTCTTCATATTTAATATGTATATCTCTTAGGTAGTAGGGGTTTGCTTTTAGCTACTTTTATCTCTGCCTATTAATTTTAGTGTCTCAGACATTAACATTTAATTCCCTGGTGGCTCAGACAGTAAAGAATCCGCCGGCAAAGTAGGAGACCCGGGTTTGATCCCTGGGTTGGGAAGATCCTCTGGAGAAGGGAACAGCTACCCACTCCAGTATTCTGTCCTGGAGAATTCCATGGACAGAAGAGTCTGGCAGGCTACAGTCCATGCGGTCACAAAGAGTCAGACACCACTGAGTGACTTTCACTTTCAAACTTTCTTTCAATTGATATGCTTGGATTTAGGTCTACCATCTTATTTGTTTTCTCTTTATCCCTTTGTGTTTTAAATCTGCGTTTCTCTTTGATGCCTTCTTTTTGGTTATTTGAAAATTTTTTATTATTCCATTTTAATTTATCCATTAGCCTTCTTGCAATACACCTTTGTATTATACTTAGGGGTTATTTTAGGGATTATAATATATGTCTCTAACCTATCATTTACCAGTTCCTGTAAAATAGAAAAAAAATTAACTTAAAATAATAGTCTTTTTTCACCCCTCCAACTGAAGTGTATGTTAATATTTGTCATATGTATTACACATACTATCACACGTGTTACACATACATATACCTACTCAACACATTATAATCTTCACTTTATTTAATAATACAGCCATTATATTTTAAAGAATTTATGAGGAAAAAGAATAGTCCTTTATAATTATGCAGCTAGGTGCCTCCCTATTGGTCTTCTATCATTCTTAAAAATCTTAAAAATCCAGCTACCCTCAGTTTCCTTCAGTCTAAACAATATTATTTAGCATTTCTTATAGAGCAGGTATGCTGGAGAAATTTTTTCAAGATTTTTTTCTTCCAAAAATGTTTTATTTCACTTTAAAATTCTTCAAGATATTTTACAGAATTTAGAATTGTGGATTAACAGCATATTTTTTTCTTTTAGCAATCTAAAGAAGTTATTCCATTGTCTTCTGGCCTCCACAGATGATTCTGATGAGGAATCCATGAAAATTCAAATCATGGTCCAATGCATGCAGGATGCCATTTTCTCTCACCATTATTAAAACTTTGATTTTGAACAGTTCTCTTATAACATGTCTAAGCATGCTTTTCTTTGAGTTCATTCTGTTTAAACTTCACTGAGCTTAATTTTGTACATTTTTGCGTTTCACCCAATTTGGGTTTGGCTATTATTTCTTCACTTTTTTTTTTTTGGTCTCAATTTTTGTCCTCTCCTTCAGAGACTCCTTTTCACATGTCAGACCTCTTTATATTGTCCTCCAGGCACCTGAATTTCATTTCTTGTTGTTTTTCAATCTACTTTGCCCTCTTTTTTTTCAAATTGGGTAATTTCTACTGATCAATCTTCCGTCTTGCCTTTGTCTTCATCATTNGAGACTCCTTTTCACATGTCAGACCTCTTTATATTGTCCTCCAGGCACCTGAATTTCATTTCTTGTTGTTTTTCAATCTACTTTGCCCTCTTTTTTTTCAAATTGGGTAATTTCTACTGATCAATCTTCCGTCTTGCCTTTGTCTTCATCATTCTTTTATAGAACGCACTCAGAGAGATATCTATTTCAGATATTAAATTTTCAGTTCTAAAATTCTGACTTGGTTTTTTTTTTTTATTTTCTTTTCAAAACCTATGTTTTCTTTACTTCATGGGTCACAGATATAATAACTACTTTGAAGTCTTTGTGTATAGTCAACATCTGAATCACCTTGGGATTGGCTTTTTCTTGACCATCCACTCTGTCGAGTGTCCTTTTTCTTGAGAATTGACAACATTTTCCTAGGTGTCTACAGAATTGTGCAGTCAGTTTTGTTCTGACCCTAAAGGCCAGCATCTGCTGCATTTTATGGGCTAGAAAAATGAAAAATTTTCAGATAGCATTCTCCTTTCTCTAACTGTGATATTGAGCTGCTTCGGTGTAAAATATGCAATCTGTATAGAGTTGTATTTAACAAGAATTAAAGTTAACTTGTAAAAAGAAATGGCAGCCCACTCCAATATGCTTGTCTGAAAAATACCATGGCCACAGGAAGCTGGCAGGCTACAGTCCATGGGGTCGCAATGAGTCGGACAGGACTGAGGGACTAAGCAACAGGCTGCTTTGTGTTTGATTTGGGATTGTATGCCTGGCCTTATGAATGCATATTTTGTTGACTCTGGGTCCTATTACAATTCAGAATAATATAATTTTGCTTTCGCAGCAATTCACTCCACCTGGATCATTCAAGAACCAGAGACTTATCTGCAATTAGCAATGGATATGGAGCACGGAGGACTTCCCTGGTGGCTCAGGTGGTAAAGAATCTGCCTGCAAATGCAGGAGACCTGGGTTCTATCCCTGGGTTGCAAAGATCCCCTGGAGAAGGAAATAGCAACCCACTCCAGTATTCTTGCCTGGAGAATCCCATGGACAGCCGGGCTATAGTCCATAGGGTCGCAAAGAGTCAGACATGATTGAGTGACTAACACACATACACACCAAACAAAAATAAGAACAAATGAACACAAAGAAGAAGTAACCTGAAGAACAACACCTATCCTATTCAACCCTGAAGAGCAAGCCACATAGAGCCCAAGTTAGGTTCAAAACCAAGGGATTCATTTCTGAGTCCATTATTACTTCAGGGAAGTAACTATAATTATTAATTTGGACAAAGTCACAAAGTGAATATTAGCAGAGCCTGAAGATTCATTCATTCATTCAACAAATAGCTATTGAACACCAAAGTTTGCCAGGCGCTGTTCTAGGCATCAAAATTATCTTGAGAGCAAGAAAATTGATAGATTTTGAAATTTATTGCAAACTTCTCAGTAAGCAACAGTTCTTTTCCTTTCCTTTCAGATTGTTACTTTATTATTCCTGCAATTCATCTTTTGATTTATTGGAGTGTATTTTTCTGATTTGATTAAAACACTTTATATGAGGTTGCAGTGTAGTTACTAATATTCCCAAGAGTGTAGCAAGTCATTGATCTGATGTCAGGATGATGGCTCAGTGCACACAGGACTCTTCATTGACTGTTGCCGCCGTGAGACAGTAACTAGTAATTAGAGTTACAGTGAATATGTGTAGAAGTCCTAAAGAAAACGGTGGAGCTGAGACATCACTCCTTCTTCCAGGACCAAAAGATAGACAGGCTGCACCCAAGCCCTCCCCTCTGCCTCCCCACTCTATTTCACCATGTGGAGTGCAGGGGTAGCTGGCTGTTTTGTCTCCTGGGCAGCAGCCCTCAAGAACCCCTTCCGAGATCAATAACCTGGCAGTGGCCATCCTGATTCATCAGCCTGCTCTCCCCACTCCAATGATTGAACCAGGTTTCCCAGCTCTCTGAAAACTTCATGAATACTCCTGAGAAAGAAAGGTAGAGACTCACTGATTCACCTGCACATTAACGCAAGAATCAGTGTTTGACAATAAGCAGTGAATAGGAAGCTGAGGGTCGATGTGGATGTCAAGTGAATTACAAGGACTGTGTCAGCGCTTCTGTTTGGCAAGCTTGGTTTTCCTCCATTCTTTCCAAGGTTCTTACTTTCTTTTGATAACCTTTACTTCATATAAGTTCTTGGTTTCAAGATGTTTAAAAATAGTTTGGGGTGCCATTTTCTATTCAGTTAACAGGCTTTGAGAACAAGTTCCCTGGTGGTTCAGTCAGTAAAGAATCTGCCTGCAATGAAGAAGACTGCCTGCAATGCAAGAGATCTGGATTCAGTCCCTGGGTCAGGAATATCCCCTGGAGAAGGAAATGGCAACCCATTCCAGTATTCTTGCCTGAAGAATCCCATGGACAGAGCCTGGCAGGCTACAGTCTACGGGATTGCAGGAATCAGACACCACTTAGCGACTAAGCCACCGCTTGTGCCATGCACTGTGCTAAGCATGGGAATAAATAATAAAGAGAGAGAGGGTGAACATCCCAGAGACTAGGATTTCCCCTGGGTCACCAATAGCCCTGTTGAGACCCTGGGTCTTTTGTGCTTCATCTTCTTCGCAACAGCCTGCCAACCCCAAAGTTGTTGTGGGTGACTATCCACTTCTTAGCTCATATCCTCCTGCCACCTGCCCTCTGCCTCAGGAAGGAGAGACTGCTGCTGAGTTCTGTCAACTTTTTTTTTGTCACCATGTTCATTAAAAAGAAATTAAGTCCAAGACTTAATTCCTCCTCCCTCAAAGCCTAGAGCATAACGAAGAGCTTACTTCACAGAAATTAAAAGCACGGAAGTTACAAAAGTACTAAGTTCAGATTTTCATGTGTTCTAGATCAATGAAAGTAAGATGCTTCTCCCCATGGAAATTAATTCAATTTTAATTTTATTTGTATTCATAGTCCATTTTTCTCAGGGAAGAAAGACAACACTTCAGGAGGGGAAGTCTTTAAAAATTATCTCCCTTTCCTCTTCCCTGACCGCAGCTGAAGGCACTGAGCTAATCTGTGCTTGCCCTGACTCTGCCAACCAGAGTTCGAATCCTTGCATGTGCTGGATTCTCATAACATGATGCACCTCTTCTTCACACTTATCACAGCTAACATTCAGCTTTTATTGTGTAAGTCTTTTATTAATGTCTGTTTCTCCTGCTAGACTGTATACCCATTTTCTCTGCATCTTTTTCTCTTTCTTATTTCTTTTTTCCCCCGGATCATTACATCTCCAGTACCAAGCACAGTGCTGATACATTTTGATGCTCATTAATTTATCCAATTATTATCTATCTATGAACTGGCTAATGCCCACACCTCCACCTTAAGGATCTAATGGGTGCACCAGATGGGCAATTAACTGTACAGGTACACTCTCCAGAAGTATGGATGGCAAGGAACAAGTATATTTTAAAGCTCGGCAGAGTAGGTGTTCAATTAATGCTCGATGAGCAACTGAATAATTGACTGAGGCTGATTGGTTGGTTGATCAATGCTGGGCTGTCAGGAGAAAATCACAACCTCCAAGAACCTTCTCTGATGTTTAATTACAGTTAACAAAGGCCTGGACCGGTTGGCGCCAGCAGCCTTCTTTAGACGTGAATCAACTCTCAGTCTCCAAGATCACCGAGGAAATGATGAAGCCCTGGGACCTAGGGGGGCCAGGTTCCAGGGAGAAGGTGAACCCACAAGTTGGCCCCAGTTGCTTGCATTACCCTAGAAGACTCCTTAACCCTTTTATTGCATCTCTCAGGGGTTCTCTGCATCTCCAGGACATTAGGAAACACTGCAAAAATCCTGGACCAGAAAAGTAGTTAAAGACTCAAGCTCTAGCTTTGCTTCAAACAATTATTAACACGGTGATCCCAGGAATATCAGTCATCTTTTTTGCAAGTTAATTTTTTTTACTGATGAAATGCCGTGAATAATACTTCCCCTGATAACCCAGAAGGTTGATATGGGGTCAGAATGAGATAGTAATGTGTAAAACAGACTGAATAAGCAGAATGCTTGCAATGCAAACCAAAAGTCTCTTGGTTTCTCTTTTTCTTCAATCTATCTCTTCAAAATTTCTCAGTGGACTCAATACAGGTCACTGTTCTCCTGCCTTTGGAGGAAAACTCAGGAAAGAGCTATGACTTTGTAAGCCACCCCAAGGTATTACAAAGTCCTGTAGATACTTTAATTCACAAACTACATTTTAACTTAGTGATTTGTTCAGTCTCATGTATTAATCAAAAACTATGATCTTGATTTAAGAATTAAAAATCTTTTCCCCTTTCCAAGAAAGACTTGTAGCTTGCAGGCCCTTGACATGGTAGGAGAAGCCAGGTCTTCCTATTCTCTTTCTCCATCTGGTGTTTGCATTGCTTTCTAGGTGAACTGATTGTGCACAAGCTGCCTGCCCCACCTACAAACGGGAGTGTGAAACTTCTCTCTTCCCCCCACTCACTTCCTTCTCTTCTCTCTCTCCTTTCCTTTCTTCCATGTTTCATTTCTCTTGCTCATGTTTATCTTCTCCTCCACTTGTCAGACCTGTTTTTGAAAGATAAAAAGGACAAATGAGTGGGAACAGGATAGTTTTGTGTTTGGGTTTTTTTTTGGTACTGTCAATGATGGCTTCTCAATATCCAGGCCAGAGAAATGTTCCTCCTTCACATATTTTACAGAGGTCCCCAGGCATTGGGTACCACCCTTGATGTTCTCTTGACAAAAACAATGCATTTGACTCCTCTAGCTGCAGAGCTCTGTCAACCCTCAACTTTTCTAGGGGTACAAGCCAGACTTTCTGTTGGAATCCCATTGTCTTTCCCGAGGGGGCTCCTTGAAACAAAATTTTCTGAACTATCTTTTATGGATGTTTGCAAGCATCCCCATAATAGAGAGAATGATACAAGGAAAGCTCACGTACCAACCATGCAGCTCCAATAATTTTCAACATTTTTCAATCTCCCTTTTTTACCTGAGAACATTTTAAAGCAATTCCCAGATTGTTCATCATTCTGTATTTTACTGAGTAAAATTTAAAATGATGCTCGGCCAATCCTGCATGACCCTCTCATTTGGCCCAAAGGAAACATTCATATACCCTATATTCTGATTAATTCTGGGATGCAGGTCAGTCCCTACCTAGCAGCCATACTCATTTACTTTGCTGCCAAAATAATTCAACAGTCCACCACTCTTGCCATCTGGATTTCCAAGGCAGTATGTCAGAATGGACTTCACTGGTGGCTCAGACAGTGAAGAATCTGCCTTCAGTGCAAGAGACTGGGATCAATCCCTGGGTTGGGAAGGTCCCTTGGAGAAGGAAATGGCAACCCACTCCAGTATTCTTGCCTGGAGAATCCCATGGACAGCGGAGTTTGGTGGATTACATACAGTCCATGGGGTTGCAAAGAGTCAAATATGACTGAGTGACTAACATTTACACTCTTACTTTTCAAGTCAGAATGCATACATACCCAACAACATGAGTTGCACAGTAAGCATTACAGGTAGACCTGATGAGGCCACTCTCCTCAAGCTTGGGTGCAGGAAATATCTTTTATCCACATTCCCCCTGTAAAGGATAGGAGTCACAGAAAACACTCTCCAGGAAAAAAAAAAAATTTATAAGTAGTTTTCTCCATCTGTACTCTCAATAATTTTATACACTCAGTGAATGAAGTAGTTCAAGAGTCTTCTAACCAATTTTTTTCATAACTCCCTGGTAAACACTACATATGGCCCAACATACCCTTCAGAATGTAGCAATTAATATAACTTAGTATCCTGTCCAAAACATCAATATAATATTCTGATTTAACTTACTTCCAAGGAGTTTCAAGTGTACATGCTTAGTTGTATCTGTTTCAATGACATTGAAGCTACAAAATTTTTATTTTATCTTTTAGTATTTTTATTTTCTTAGCGTATTTATAAATGTTTTTTCCCCTATAGCCACTACCAAGTCAGTTTACCTTGACAGTAATCTATCAGCAGCAGACTATTATTGGTTTCTCATTTAATTCTATTAGTACTGTTACTTTTGAAATTAAAACATGACTATTTGCAGAAAGGGCTATGCTCATTGGCATTTAACATGATTAGTTTCTGAGAAAGTGTTTAGGTACAATTATGTTCTATTGCCACAGTTCCACTGAGATTTTCAACTTATTAACTCGTGATAAACAACTAAAACTAACTGAATCATTATGTGACAATGAGAACAGTCACATTCCATTGGTTAATTTCCTTCTCATATGGAGATGCATAACATGCAGATAGAGGAGGGAGAGAAGACCCCTTAGCCTTCTTCCCACCTTAGCCTTCTTTCTAAGTTTTACCCTAATACAAATTTATTAGACTAAGGTGGCTAGACACTGAACCTTTATTTCCCATAAGTAGCATTGCCAAAGTTTTGCAGACTCAAGGAGACATTCAAAAGTCATTTTCTCCTTCCCTAAGATTTTCTTTTTAAAAATAATTTTCTTAATTCATTCATTTTTGGTTGTGCTGGATCTTCATTGCTGCTCAGGCTTTTTTATCTGGTTGCAGGGACTAGAGGCTACCCTCTGGTTGCAGTGCACGGGTTTCTCATTGTGGCGGCTTCTCTAGAGCATGGGCTCTAGAGTACATGGGCTTTGGTAGTTAGGGTGCATGGGCTTAGTTGCTCCAAGGCATGTGGGAATCTTCCGGGGTCAGGGTTGAACCCATGTCTCCTGCATTGGCAGGCAGATTCGTTACCACTGAGCCATCAGGAAAGCCCTCTCCTTCCCAAAGACTTTCTGATCTACGCAGGATGACAGACTCCCCCAAGTGGAAGCAGTGCTTACTTTCTATATCTATGGCCTGGTCCAATACTAGACAGGTTCTCAGCAAATATGTGTCAAAGGAATGTGTATACTAAAGTCAGGACTTGTGAAATGGAATCATAATGCAACCTAACGTTGTCTCCCACTAGCCCTTTAAAATATACGCTATAGGGAAAGACTCCCCCCTCTTCTGAGTAAAACCTTGAGCAGTTTTTCATAACCATGCTTGTCACTCTTGGGTAATTCAAAGTTCCACACTGACCCTAAGTCACCAAGGGTACTCTCAGCTCTGCAATTTTTTTTTTTTTTTACTTTATTTTACTTTACAATACTCCATTGGCTTTGCCGTACATCAACATGAAGCCACCACAGGTGTACACGAGCTCCCAATCCTGAATCCCCCTCCCACCTCCCACCCCACAACGTCTCTCTGGATCATCCCCGTGCACCAGCCCCAAGCATCCTGCATCCTGCATCGAACATAGACCGATTATGTTTAATTACAAAAAGGTGTACTGAGACATTTATTAAGCACCCACATTGATGTTTTTAATAAAGCTTCTATGTATATATTTTGTAGGTTAATAACTCAAAATAATAATGATACAGAATTGTGAACAGTTTGAAATACTACATTCTATGAAGAATAAATTTATTATGACANTTTTGAAAGAGATGGGAATACCAGACCACCTTACCTGCCACCTGAGATATCTGTATGCAGATCAAGAAGCAACAGTTAGAACTGGAAATGGAAAACAGACTGGTTCCAAACTGGGAAAGGAGTATGTCAAGACTGTATGTTGTCACCCTGTTTATTTAACTTGCATGCAGAGTACATCATGCAAAATGCCAGGCTGGTTTAAGCACAAGCTGGAATCAAGATTTCTGGGAGAAATATCAATAACCTCAAATATGCAGGTGACACCACACTTATGGCAAGAAGCAAAGAAGAACTAAAGAGCCTCTTGATGAAAGTGAAAGACGAGAGTTGAAAAAGCTGGCTTAAAACTCGACAATCAAAACACAAAATCATGGCATCCGGTCCTGTCACTTCATGGCAAATAGATGGAGAAAAAAGGAAAACAGTGAGAAACTTTATTGCATTGGGCTCCAAAAGCACTTCAGATGGTGACTGCAGCCATGAAATTAAAAGATGCCTGCTCCTTGAAAAAAAAAAAAAAAGCTAGTGACAAACCTAGTCAGCATATTAAAAAGCAGACACATTGCTACGCTGACAAAGGTCTGTCTAGTCAAAGCTATGGTTTCTCCAGTAGTCNACAACGTCTCTCTGGATCATCCCCGTGCACCAGCCCCAAGCATCCTGCATCCTGCATCGAACATAGACCGGTGCCTCGTTTCTTACATGATAGTATACTTGGTTCCATGTCGTTGCTGAAACTTCCATCTTTATTTCAAGTTGTATCTTCTTCATTTGGGGGCCTATTCAAAAAGAAAGTTCTGACAAATAAGGAGTGTGGTCATCTTTTTCTGTCTCTCCCTGCTTCTTCTTTTTCATTTCATTACCCAAGGTTCCTGATTATTCTGGAGAAAAGAAGCAGGGAGGAAGGAGAGGGACTTAGAATAAGAATTTCTTACTTATCAAGCCAAAACTTGAGAAACAACCATACAATTGACAAAGGATCAACATCCAGATACATCTTTTTAATTCATGCAAAAGGAATAATAAAGAAAGGACTTTCATGTATTAGAAAAATGAGGAAGACAGGAATAAGCATTTTACCAGAAGAGGAAACACAGACAATAGTCATATAAAAAATAGAATGTAAATTGGTACAACAACTTCAGAAAATAATTCAGCCTGACCTACTAAATAAGAAAATGTATATATAGTATGACCCATCAATTTCATTCTTTGACAATATTCAGAAGATATCCTTAAATATGTGCATCAGAAGACATGTACAAAAAATATTCATAGCAACCACATATGGAGCAGCAAAAATATGTGAAAAATCCAGTATCCACTGATAATAGATTGGGTTGATTGTGGAATACTGATACCTCACATAGTATTAATAAAATACTAAGATGTGAAAATGAAAAACTGCCTAGAGAATCCCATGGATGGAGGTGGCTGGTGGGCTACAGTCCATGGAGTCGCAAAGAGTCTGACATGACTGAAGGGACTTAGAACGCACGCACAACTACGAGTGTTAAAATGAATGAATCTCAAATGCCTGAGTTCAAAAGTAAAACAGTACACTAAATGTTTAGAAATACCTACAAGTACGATACAATCATGAAAAAAAGCAAAAGAAAGATAGTAATGATGATCCTGTATGTGAGACAACAAAAGAGACACAGACATATAGAACGGACTTTTGGCCTCTGAGGGAGAGGGAGAGGGTGGGATGATTTGGGAGAATGGCATTGAAGCATCGGTCTATGTTCGATGCAGGATGCAGAGTGCTTGGGGCTGGTGCACAGGGATGATCTAGAGAGACGTTGTGAGAGACGGGTGGGAGGTGGGAGGGGGATTCAGGATTGGGAGCTCGTGTACACCTGTGGTGGATTCATGTCGATGTATGGCAAAGCCAATAGAGTATTGTAAAGTAAAATAAAGTA
>SJYV01023421.1:1201568-1260891 GCA_006410875.1 Neotragus pygmaeus | reverse complement strand
TGCCTTATGACCCAGCAATCCCACTGCTGGGCATACACACTGAGGAAACCAGAATTGAAAGAGACACATGTACCCCAATGTTCATCACAGCACTGTTTATAATAGCCAGGACATGGAAACAACCTAGATGTCCATCAGCAGATGAATAGATAAGAAAACGGTGGTACATATACACAGTGGAGTATTACTCAGCCATTAAAAAGAATATATTTGAATCAGTTCTAATGAGATGAATGAAACTGGAGCTGATTATACAGAGTGAAGTAAGCCAGAAAGAAAAACATCAATACAGTATACTAACACATATATATATGGAATTTAGAAAGATGGTAACAATAACCCTGTATGCAAGACAGCAAAAGAGACACAGATGTACAGAACAGTCTTTCGGACTCTGTGGAAGAGGGAGAGGGTGGGATGATTTGGGAGAATGGCATTGAAACATGTATAATATCATATAAGAAACAAATCGCCAGTCTATGTTCGATACAGGATACAGGATGCTTGGGGCTGGCACACTGGGATGACCCAGAGGGATGGTATGGGGAGGGAGGTGGGAGGGTGGTTCAGGATTGGGAATGCATGTACACCCATGGCGGATTCATGTTGATGTACAGCAAAACCAATACAATAGTGTAAAGTAATTAGCCTCTAATTAAAATAAATAAATTTAAATTTTTTTTAAAAGTGAGAAAAAGACCTAAACAGACATTTCTCCAAAGAAGACATACAGATGGCTAACAAACATATGAAAAGATGCTCAACATAGCTCATTATTAGAGAAATGCAAATCAAAACAATGAAATATCTCAATGGCCATCATCAAAAAGTCTATAAACAATAAATGCTGGAGAAGGTGTGGAGAAAAGGGAACGCTCTTGCACCACTGGTGGGAATGTAAATTGATACAGCCGCTATGGAAGACAGTATGGAGATTCCTTAAAAATCGAGGAATAAAACCATCATATGACCCAGCAATCCCACTCTTAGGCATATACCCTGAGGAAACCAGGGTTGAAAAAGACACATGTATCTCGTTGTTCATTGTAGCACTGTTTACAATAGCTAGAACATGGAAGCAACCTAGATCCCATCGACAGATGAATGGATAAGGAAGTTGTGGTACATACACACAATGAAATATTACTCGGCCATAAAAAGGAACACATTTGACTCAGTTCTAACGAAGTGGATGAACCTAGACCCTATTATACAGAGTGAAGTGAGTCAGAAAGAGAAAAATAAATATCATATTCTAATGCACATATATGAAATCTAGAAAAATGGTTCTGAAGAATTTATTTACAGGGCAGGAATGGAGAAACAGACATAGAGAATAGACTTGTGGACATGGGTAGAGGGGAGGAGAGGGTGAGATGTATGGAAAGAGTAACATGAAAACTTACATTACCATATGTAAAATAGATAGCCAATGGGAATATGACGTCTGGCTTAGGAAACTCAAATAGGGGCTCTATATCAACCTAGAGGGGTGGGAGGAGAAGGGAGATGGAAGGGAGGTTCACAAAGGAGGGGATATATGTATACCTATGGCTAATTCATGTTGAGGTTTGACAGAAAACAACAAAATTCTGTAAAGCAATCATCCTTCAATAAAAAATAAATTTAAAAGAAAGGAAAGGAGCTCAGTAAATGCACGTTGACAAGTAATCTTCAAAGCTTTTATTAGTAGCTTTTTCATTTTCAGTGGCCACTTCAGTTCAGGGTAAATCTGTTTTGCTTTTCTTGATGAACTGAGATGTCATGACTTTAGGCATCCAACCACAAATATATCAAAACTGAGAAAGAGACAGTGACTATCATGGGTTGAGGAGGAGGGTGGGGGCAGAAAGAGAACAGTGGAGGGAGAGAGTGGCAGAGGACCGGCAATAGCTGTCTCTTACTAGTCACATGGCTTGGCTCAAACTGCTTAAAATTTCTCAGCCTCAATATCTTCTCCGCAAAATGGTGAGACTCGCACAGGGGATTCTTATGATTACAAAATGGGATTGTGAAACTGCTTGTTTGCTCATTTGCTTGTTTGTTTGTTTCTAAAGACACCACCTCTCCTCCACTACTGACTAATTCTGGTCAGTGAGTTCCCTCATTTGTGTTCTATTTTTGTCCCTTCAAATAGGTCAGAGCTATTATCCTATCGTCCCCAGGATTTTGGTACTGCAGTAGCCCTTGAGATCAGAGTCATAGGTAACTGGTAGCATTAAAAGGTTAAGAATTTGTTCTTAATCAAACATTAAGACAGTAATGGCACTACAAATAGAACCACATTTTTTCGATTCTCATTTCCTCCCATGGAAATGAGCATACTTTTCATTTGCTAATGAACTACAGGAAGGTCATAGCCATCGTCATGTTGAAATAGACACTCCTCAGGTAATGCACTACAGAAGTGTTTGTAGGTGGAATAATTATTTAATCAATCAACTCAACATTAAGTGAGTGCTAGTCTGCAACAAGGCAATATGCTACATTATGTGGCAGACACAAAGAAGTATAGGACACATCCCCCAAAGTCTCAGAGCCCAAAACAGATGAACATATGCTTTAAAAAGACAATTATTCCTCATAATACTATATCTAAAGATAAATAGAACTGCCCCTGAAAACATAAATATTTTTGTCAGATGTGGTATTATCATTATATTCAATGATTCAGCCTTTAAGAAACTACTTTGGGATGGTTTAAAAATCACCCGGGATAGGTAGGTCTAGGCCCAAAACTTCAGCCTACATTTATTCACTCATTTACACCTTCATTCATTCATTCATTCAACTGTAATGGGTTGGCCGCACATTATTACCACAATTTAAGGAAGTCATACCTACCTGGATGTTAACATAGCTGGTAGAGTCATGGGTTAAGGATCCAAGGCAGCAGAGAGTAAGAAGAAAACCAGGAAGAAGGAAGATGTGAGGCTGTGAGTAACATGATCTTTCCCTAAGGTCCTTAAGACTTTAACAAACTCATGAAATCATAACTGATTAGGATTTTTGAGAGAAAATAGGAAAAGTTGGGACACAGGGTTAACCAAGATGAGAGGATACTATGCAGAAGCAGAAAGAGAAGGGACCAATGAGTAAATAATGGGGAGAATTAGAAGGGAGAAGGCAATGGCACCCAACTCCAGTACTCTTGCCTGGCAAATCCCATGGATGGAGGAGCCTGGTGGGCTGCAGTCTATGGGGTTGCTAGAAGTCGGACATGACTGAGCGGCCTCACTTTCACTTTTCACTTTCATGCACTGGAGAAGGAAATGGCAACCCACCCCAGTTTTCTTGCCTGGAAAATTCCAGGGACAAAGGAACCTGGTGGACTATAGTCCATGGGTCACAAAGAGTCAGATAAGTCTGAGCACACATGCAAAAGAGACCAGAGATCCAGTGCACCCTCCACCATGTAACACAGTGAAAAGATAACTGTCTGTGAATCAGGAAGGAGGCCCTCACGGACAATATTCCAGCCTCCAAAACTATGAGAAATAAATGTTTGTCGCTGATAAACATCCAGCCTATATCACTGTATGGTAAGCAGCCTAAATGGACTAGGACAGAGAAAGTGTGATGTGCAGGTGAATATAAGCAAGAAAGGACACTTGTGGAGGACTGCTTCCTGGAGCAGATGATACCTAGAGAATAAACTCCAGAGGGAGAGCGAGAGATCTAGGTTAAAATCCTAACTCCTTCACATACAGGCTCCATGATGTAGGACAAATACTTAAAAGTCTCTAAGCCTCAGATTCTTCATGTGTGAAAATGGGATAAAAATTCTCACTTCATAGGGTTGCAGAGAAGACAAAGTGGGAGGATGAAGTTGAAGCATTTATCATAGCGCCTGGCGCATGGTAAGTAGACACTGTCTGCTGTCATTGTCACTGTTTTCATTGACTTTATTGCTGGTGTTGCTTTTGTTAAGCAGAGGCCTGAAGGATAGAGAGCAGAGAGCAGGAAGCTAGTTAATAAACACGAGTGTTCTATTTAGGCAGTCCAGTATGCAAGGACACAAACCAAGAAAGCACAGTGTATTCAAGTAACCAAAAGAAACTCATTATGGCCAGAGAACAGAGTTCTCTGTTGAGAAGAAAATAATTTTGAGGGTTGAGGGATCAGAATAAAAATGATTTTGAAGTCACTGGATCTGCATTTTCAAAACTGTGGCTCATTACCAACAGGGAATTCTTGTTGATGTTCTCCAAAACTAGAGAAGGGTCAGTGGAGATGGGGAGTGATCGAGTGCTTTGAGGAATATTTTAGAACTTGGGGATTAGAGGTGGGGTGGGGACAGAGAGTAGAGGAGGCAAGGATAAATCCCCATTTCTGGTTTGAGCAAGGAGACTAGCATCGTTCCTTGAGACAGGTAACACTGAACGAAGAGAATCCTAGGGTACATCGTAGGAATGGTGGTTGTATTCATTCTGGTTGTATTTCAGTGAAGTTCTCTTTGGGATCTCCAGGTAGAACATCTAATAGGCAGGCACATATAAGAATCTGAAACATAGGAAAAAGAGCTGTTTGAAGGTCATCAGCAAAGAAGATGATACTTAAAGCCAAGAGCGTGTGTGAAGCTACCCAGAGAATATGTGAAGAGCAGAAAAGGGTCCAAAAGAGACAATGAAAAATAACCACATTTAAGAAATAGGTAAGTTTTTTTTTAAGACTAAGAATTATGTGAAGGAAGAGACTTTCTAAAATACCACGTTATTGAAGAGCAATTTTCTTTCCTAGACAAACCACATCCTAAAATTAAATAAAGAGTATCATCTATGTCTTATTGTTAATTTTAGTAAAAAACTATTTAAGCATATAGCTGTTATAATCTCTGTAGCTATTTTTGGTAATAGTTTGCATCACACTTGAGTAATTTCCCTCTACTTCTTTTATAGTTAATATTCTTTATGAAATAATTGCTGATTTTTTTAAGTGAATATNAAACTATTTAAGCATATAGCTGTTATAATCTCTGTAGCTATTTTTGGTAATAGTTTGCATCACACTTGAGTAATTTCCCTCTACTTCTTTTATAGTTAATATTCTTTATGAAATAATTGCTGATTTTTTTAAGTGAATATTTAACATCTATAAATATAACAATACATCTCATTTAATTTTTTAATGTTGTTTTATGTTGAATCAATCATGCTTTCCTGGATGAAACCCCACTTCTCCTATTTCTTATGGACCCATATATTAGCATTTTATTTAGAACATGTATCTGTGTCATGTCAAATTTTTATCTGTCTTTGGTANTTTAATTTTTTAATGTTGTTTTATGTTGAATCAATCATGCTTTCCTGGATGAAACCCCACTTCTCCTATTTCTTATGGACCCATATATTAGCATTTTATTTAGAACATGTATCTGTGTCATGTCAAATTTTTATCTGTATTTTCCATTTTGTACTAGTTCAGTAAGCTTTCAGGTATTTCTACTTACTCAGTAAAATAAAAATATTAAATAATTGGTATAAATATTAGAAAAAGAACAACAAAGACTTCTTTACTTGACCCATGAAATTCTAGTATCAAGCTGCAATAAGAAAATTTGGGAAGATGTCTTGGTGCAGAATAAATACACAAAAAACAATTGCTTTTGTCTATATTACTAGTAATCACTTATTATTTGAAATGGTAGAGTGTTCCATTCATAAGAATCATAAAACTTATAACTCACCTAGGAATTAATTTAACAAGAACGACACATGATCTATATGAACAAAGACAAAACGCCTCATTAAAAGATGAAGAAAAGGGGCATCCCAGGCGATCCAGTGGCTAGGACTTGGTACTTTCAGTGCAGGGGGCCTGGGTTTGATCCCTGACCAGGAAAGTAGATCCCTCATGCCATAACTTAAGAGTTCACAGGTTGCAACACAGATCAAGCATCTTTGTTGCCACATCTGAGACCCAACACAGCCAATTAAATAATAAATAAACATTTAAAAGGATGAAGAAAAGAACAGAATAGAGAAAAGAACATGTTTTAGGAAGACTCGGTCTCATAATGTGGCCAACCCTTACCAAATGCAATGCAATCAAAATTCCATTTTTTTCTTAGTACTCGGCAAAATTATTTTAAATTTCATTTAAAAAGTACAGTTTTGAGATAGATAGCAATAAAATCTTCACCATAAAACCATTAAAATAAAGCATACTATTAAAAGTATTAAAAACTTTTATAATCAAAACAGTTGAGACTTGTACAAGAAGAAAACAGAAAAGTAGAAGAAAGTAGAAAGCCAAGAAATATATCCATTTGTATAACAATGTGATGTATTACAAAATACATTGGAATTTCCATTCAATGGGAGGAAAAAACTTTTTTTGGTGTTGATACTAATCTGAAAAAAAAACCCACAAACTTAGAGTCTAATTTATTTCACCCACTAATTTCATATGAATTAAAGATCTAAATGTAAAAATAAATAATACTAAAAAAAACCAGTTTTTAAGTATTCATGTAAACTTGGCATGGCAGAGAATTTTTTTTATTAATTTGGTCACACTGTGTGGCATGTGGGATCTTAGTTCCCTGACAAGGAGTCAAACCTGAAGTCTGTGCTTTGAAAGCACAGAGTCTTAACAAGTTAACCACCAGGGAAGTCTCAGTAAAGTACTTATGAAGAAAAAAAAAACCTAGAAGCCACAAAGGGAAACATAATTTGCTTATATGTATCTTTTTGTGATTACATGACAAGAGATATAAGCAAAGCCAAAATGTACACNTTGGGATTGACCTGTCTCTTATACACATCTAACTTGGCATGGCAGAGAATTTTTTTTATTAATTTGGTCACACTGTGTGGCATGTGGGATCTTAGTTCCCTGACAAGGAGTCAAACCTGAAGTCTGTGCTTTGAAAGCACAGAGTCTTAACAAGTTAACCACCAGGGAAGTCTCAGTAAAGTACTTATGAAGAAAAAAAAAACCTAGAAGCCACAAAGGGAAACATAATTTGCTTATATGTATCTTTTTGTGATTACATGACAAGAGATATAAGCAAAGCCAAAATGTACACTAGAGAAAAATATCTGAAACTTAGATAAAAGGTGCAGTGGACATCTATCATTTGTGATAAATAAACTCTTGAATATTCTTCCTAGATTTTAATAGATTATCATGTTAGCAATTTTAACCCACTTTCATATACTGAAATTCAGAAATTCCACTTTCCCAGCATTCCTTGCAGATGGACTATAGCCATCTTACCTGTATTCAGCCAATTACATGCAGTTCCATGAATCTTAGGGATTTGGAACTAAACTGCTTGAGGGAACAGGCTCTACAAGCCTTAACTGATTTTGCTGGAGCCAAGAGTGGTTGAGAGGGCATCAGAGGCCACACCACAGTAGTGAATGTTCTCCTCAGGTTAGTTCTTCAACACTGTTTTGTGTTGGTCCTGAAAAATTAGTCCCAAATCTTGTTTCTCAAGACTATCTACTGATTCTGTGAGCTGCGCACATATAAGTCAGCAAATTCCTGACTACCTAAACCAGTCAGCTTCCATTGTTACCAACAGAAAACCTGAGACAAAGTTGGATTTATTCCAGGGACACTAAGATACTTCAATATTCTCAAATCAATCAATGTGATACAGCACGCAAACAAAAGGAAGGACAGAATTCACATGATCATCTCAATAGATAGAGAACAAGCATTTGACAAAATTCAATACACATTCATGATTAAAAGTCTCATCAAAGTGGGTATAGGAGGAATATATCTCAACATAATAAAGGCCATTTATGACAAACCATAACTAACATCAATTCAATTCAATTCAATTCAGTCACTCAGTTGTGTCTGACTCTTTGNTGGCCTTCTCTTAACCCTGTGTGTTTCCCATAAATCCCACTCTCTCAGGACTCTTAAAAGCCCCCTCATGTGGTGCAAGGAAATCAGCTCTTTCAGAAATGTATTAACTCACACAGATTTCAAATGTATTATTCTTCGAAATGGCTGAAAATTTTCACCTTTTTAAAGAGTTTATTTATTTATTATGTGTTTAATGGGCTGCATCAGGTCTTTGTTGGGGCACATGGGATCCTTGCTGCGTTATGCAGGATCTCTTGAGTCGCTAGGTGAGCTCTAGTTGTGGCTCTGCGGCTCCGTAGCGGTGGCATGGAAACTCAGTTGTCCCTTGTTTGGGATTTTAGTTCTCCGATCAGCGATTGAACCTGAATCCCACTGCACTGCAAGGTGGATTGTTAACCCCTGGACCACCAGGGAAGTCCCTGAAATTTTCACTTTTAAAAACTGAGATAACCAGTTTGATTTGTGGCATTACCTAAATGTACAATTGAGTGTGTTTCCCAAGTCACACAGTTGTTTCAACAGGTTTTAGACATTCACGGCCACAGCACAAAGCGTTTCTTCACACATCTGCAGAAAGCGTACACTCTTACCAAAACTCTGGCTTACAAGTTTCAAAGTGATGACTGTAAAACTGCCATCACTACAGATTCCCAGCTACACTTTGACATCGTCTTCATTGTTGCCTTGGGGTTCTTGCTAATGCTGAGCACAGATAAGGTCTAGTTCTTCAGCAGACAGTTCTTTTATGGGCTGAGCCCTGTCTCCATGATGCTGGGCAGAGTGGGCGGCAGGGCAGCACATAATTCTTCTCACTTTTCTGAAAGGCAGTATTAGGGCCTTCCTCAACTGTGTCCTGATTTAAAATAATCCAAATTAATATTTCTCAAAATAAAGCCATAATGCAATTGCCTGTAGATGACGAATCATTTTTCAAAAACATATAGTACAAAACTCTAGTCACCCTATTTATGGATCAGCTGGTGGAAGTTCTTGTGAGATACATAAAACAGTAATTATGAGCTAAAACTGATTTATTAATACTTCAAATTCAAAACTATGTGCATTAGCTCTGTTTTTGACTTGGACCAAATCAGCTTGAAGAAATCAGATCATTCTTCATCAGACTGAAGAAATTAGAAGACTCAAAAGAAAAAAGAAGTTTTTACCTACTCTCTAAGACTCTGATCTTTAGTTCTGTATTGTAAGGAAGTACTTTCTNGAATACAAACTCATAGTTATCAAGAAGAAATGGGGGGAGGGATAAATCAGGAATATGGGGTGGACAGGTGCACACTACCATGTATAAAACACATAAACAAACAGCATTTACTGTATAGCACTGGGAACTCTATTCAGTATCCTGTGATGACCTTAATGGAGAGGAATCTGAAATGAAAATATGTATATATCTGAATAAATCACTATTCTATACACCTGCAATTAACATAATATTATAAGTCAGCTATGCTTCAATAAACTTTAAAAAAAAGGAGCATGATAGAGCACCAGGCAAAATACAAACTAACAGTGACCCACTTGATGAGTGGTATGGAAGGAGTGGTATCTAGCGTTAAGCATGTGTGTTGACTCTGATCATCACCATCACTGACTGAACCGCAATGAGTGATGCGTTTCCTTTTGCTGAATTTCTGTTCCTTCACAGGCAAAAAGAAAATAATAAAATATTTTTCGAAGGCCTCATGTGAGAATTAATGAGCCAATACGTGTAGAACAACACAGCACAAACAAAACACTCCAAATTCTGGAGCTGCCTTCCCCTCCTTTCTTTGGGTGGACACAAGGGTCAAGCATAGAACTTCCAGAAGATACTAGGTGTTATGGAGGTGAGGAGGACTAAATTTGAGCGGCTAAATTCTATCATCTCAAGGGCCTGAAAATCAGCTTCAGACTTGCCTGGGACAGGGACACAACCTATCTGAGATTTTAAAAAAAATAAATGAATTTTGATAAAGCATACAAAAAGAAGACTTTATAGGTCATGCTGAGTAAGTGTTCTAAACATTTATATTTCTCCAGGCATTCCTGAAATCAATTTGAGCTTCTAAAATGTGCTCTTACCATATCAAATCTGTCGTTAGTCGGCAGAACACTTTCGAACTCAATGGGCGGTGCTTCTCCGTTCTTCCATCTTGCCTCTTTCCACGTGTATGCATCTTTAAATGCTTCCTTTAACCCACGTGCCTAAGAATGTCGCCCTCCGATGGCGCCGCCGCCAGAAACTGCGTGCTGGAGGTCATATTCACACAAAGCGTCTGCGACCACAGGTTTGATCGCGAGTTTCCCGCGGAGTTCCTCGACAGGGACGGCTCCTATGCAATACACCAGCTTCTTCAAGCGCTACCCGCAGCGTGCTCAGAAAGCAGTAAAGCGGAAAGGGGGTCCCACTGATGGACTGAAGTCCAAGTGCCGTGGCCAGCGGAAGCCTGAAACCTCTTCTTGATGTGGACAGTCACCCTGAAAATGGACATCAGGAAATTTGACACTCTGGAGTATGTCAGTTACAGCTGTGAAGATAGCGATTTGCTGAGTTTAGGGGGAGAAAGTTTCCGCCCTCTTGATGTTTTTCTCTCACTTGTAAAAGATGATCAACTTTGCTTTGAGACAGTTTCTGGCTTTGGCTTCTCACAGAAACTCGGTGTGCTGAATAATGGGATTATTGGGAATTATGGTCTGGGATCAATTTCAAATATATCTCGTATGTAAATACTTATAAGTTTGTCGGGCTGATCAAGGTTGCCTGACCGCTTGAGTTGTGCTGCGAAGAATGTTACAACACTGTTATTGTTCGTGGAAATCAATGGCTAGGACCTCACTTTTCTCTCAGGGACTTAAAGCTCTGGAAAGAGTTCCCAGCAAAACAATTTCAGTCAATGCTTGGGAATACAGTTTAAGGTTGCTAGTGGAGTGGGTTAGCCAAGAGGAAGGCAGCTTTTAACAGTTCCCTGTCTTAACAAGCAGTGTCAGATCTCAGATTAAGATGTGAACACTTCAAGAATATCATTTCAGAACTCATAATGTAGTTCAGGAATTAAGATCTTTGGAATGGAGGAAGATACTAAATTGCAAAAATTTGCCGTTGCCAACTTTCAACCCAAGTCAATGAATTAAGTAAACCTGTATATCACAAAGATGTCAAAAACTTCATCTGATTAAATGGGGGAGAAAAGATTGTGCCTCGTTTACCCTTCTTGTAATGCCTGTATTCATGAAGATGAAATAAACTGTAAAATTTAGTTTAAATAAAAAATAAATGGTTCCTAGTATAGAAGTTTATGGAAAACAAAAACACCCCCCTTTAGTTTCAGGATGCTCAGGAAGAGATAAAAAACCAATTAGACATGCTAAGTGAAAATGTTTTCAAAGGAAATTTTCATCATTGTACAAACCAACTAAATTCAAAATCTCCATGAAACACAATAGATTAGAAACTATCTCTACTCTTCTCATACCGCTCTGTGTTTGTGAGAATACTAACATGGAGCCTCTCACAAAGTAGAAATTATTTATAGTATAAATATGGGAAAATTAGCCAGGTCTCTGGGCTCTAAGGCCTTTGGTCTTCATCTAGTCCAAGAACCTAAAGAAGTGCAAGCGATCTCTATGAAGACATATATCATAGGGTGTTAATACATAATGTTTTCTTCCATTCCTGAATTTGGCAAATACCTTGAGCACTGTAATGGCTGATGCTCCTTCAAAATAGCGATGTCATTTTTTTGTGTCCATAATTAAATCACTTTATACCTTCAGTTACTCTACCATAAGCTTTCATTAATTAATATATAAGCTCTCATTAGTCTTCTCTATAGTGTCCTTACATTTACAATGATTTCTAAGTTTAGGAAACTCTGAAGAGGCTATTTGTGAATTATGTTTAATTGATATTGTAGAAGAACCTTTAACCTAGTAGTTCCAGAAGTCACCCTGCCAATCCCAAAAGATGTGAAACACAGGGCAGATGACCTGAACTGTAAAATGATCAACAAAGCCCAGAGTTTTTATCCTCATTTTTGAATTTTGGCAAATGTGGTGAGTTTGATACTTTTTGTTTAACAAAATCTCCATGCCATGCTCGCGACATGTCAGGCACTACTCTGTGTGCTTTGCAAATATATCTTTTCTATGCCAAAACCACTTTTTTACATGATGTTGAAACTACCTTTTATTTGAAAGACAGTTACAACAGTAAGAGCTCTCTTCAGCCACTTTGCCATGTCAAGAACAAAACTGGAAGCAAATGAGCATTGATGGTGTTGGTTCTCATTGATATTAGAATCCCTTCTCTTGCTACTTTTACATATTCATAGCATTGTGACAATTGATGATTTCTAAATTGATTGATTCTTTAGAATCAATCCAGGTTATGAAACCTGACTCTCAGCATACCTAGCTGTCACCAAGTTGATTTTACTCATGTTGTTTCATATGTTTCTATCCTACACTGATCTCGTTACACAGTGAGAAACTCCAAGCATTCACAGACTCGAATAGTTCTCACCTCTTAGAGAGATTTCCTTGGAGAGCCGTTTGCTTCATTTTTAAGTCCCTGCAGCTCCCGTAAGCCTCACAGAGGCAATGCTATAGAGAGGTAGCTCCCTAAAACACATATAAAGGCTAATTCAAATAGCTCATAGTAATTCACCACACTGCAGTGGGGAGACCAGGTAAAGAGGCCAAGGCTTCCACATACATTACACTGAGATGCAAGCCCATCAACATTGCACCTGACAGAATCTACCTACTCTGAGTATCAAAGAGGCCGGAAGGGGCCAAAGCAGAGGATGGCAATAGCATTAAGGACTCAGAGCACCTGGCTCCTACTCTTTTCTGCATTCTGCTTCAAGAAGTGGGGTCCATCTGTAAGCAAAAACAAAGCAAAATCAAAAACTTGCAAGCTGGAAGAACAAAGATGAGAATAATCAAACAGAGATGGAGGCTAGTCACACTGACTATCTCTGCTGAAAATATTAGAAAGCCTCAATGCCCCAAAACAAAGGACAAAACAGAAGTTGAAGATTAAAAAAAACTGAAAGGCAACACTATCCATTGTTGTTCAGTCGTTAAGTCATGTCAGACTCTTTGCAACTGCATATTTGTGTCCCCCTTAGCTTAAGATCTCCTCAAGGATACAGGCATGTCTGGTCATTATGGATTCTCAATCTGATACTCAAAATTTTCTAATAAATATTTAAGAAATTGAATGGGGAAAAGGAGGATGAGATTGTTGGATGGCATCACCAACTCAATGGACATGAGTTTGAGCAAATTCCAGGAGATAGTGAAGGACAGGGAAGCCTGGCATGCTACAGTCCATGGAGTCACAAAGAGCCAGACATGACTTAGTGACTGAACAACAACAAAAAGGAGTTGAATGGAATTGTACCAAATATTCAAAACTCAATGAGCAAAAGAAGGTGACTCACATGTCTTGTAAAACTAACCTGTTCTTGAGAAACCAAGTATCTGAGAAACTCTAGGAGGCAAAAGAAAGCAAAGAGATAGAAAAGTTGAAGAACACAATAGAAATAACTTCAGAGGCAGATGAGAGCATGACAGCCACATTTAGAAGTGTCAGAGGGGTTCAGTTCAGTTGTGTCCGACCCTTTGCGACACCATGAATTGCAGCACGCCAGGCCTCCCTGTCCCTCACCAACTCCCGGAGTTCACCCAGACTCACATCCATCGAATCAGTGACGCCATCCAGCCATCTCATCCTCTGTCATCTCCTTCTCCTCCTGCCCCCAGTCCCTCCCAGCATCAGAGTCTTTTCCAATGAGTGAACTCTTTGCATGAGGTGGCCAAAGTACTGGAGTTTCAGCTTTAGCATCAGTCCTTCCAAAGGACACCCAGGACTGATCTCCTTGAGGATGGACTGGTTGGATCTCCTTGAAGTCCAAGGGACTCTCAAGAGTCTTCTCCAACACCACAGTTCAAAAGCATCAAATGTTCGGCTCTCAGCTTTCTTCACAGTCCAACTCCTGTCTCTTATACACATCTTGGAAAACAAAAACACCCCCCTTTAGTTTCAGGATGCTCAGGAAGAGATAAAAAACGGATTAGACATGCTAAGTGAAAATGTTTTCAAAGGAAATTTTCATCATTGTACAAACCAACTAAATTCAAAATCTCCATGAAACACAATAGATTAGAAACTATCTCTACTCTTCTCATACCGCTCTGTGTTTGTGAGAATACTAACATGGAGCCTCTCACAAAGTAGAAATTATTTATAGTATAAATATGGGAAAATTAGCCAGGTCTCTGGGCTCTAAGGCCTTTGGTCTTCATCTAGTCCAAGAACCTAAAGAAGTGCAAGCGATCTCTATGAAGACATATATCATAGGGTGTTAATACATAATGTTTTCTTCCATTCCTGAATTTGGCAAATACCTTGAGCACTGTAATGGCTGATGCTCCTTCAAAATAGCGATGTCATTTTTTTGTGTCCATAATTAAATCACTTTATACCTTCAGTTACTCTACCATAAGCTTTCATTAATTAATATATAAGCTCTCATTAGTCTTCTCTATAGTGTCCTTACATTTACAATGATTTCTAAGTTTAGGAAACTCTGAAGAGGCTATTTGTGAATTATGTTTAATTGATATTGTAGAAGAACCTTTAACCTAGTAGTTCCAGAAGTCACCCTGCCAATCCCAAAAGATGNTATAGTGTCCTTACATTTACAATGATTTCTAAGTTTAGGAAACTCTGAAGAGGCTATTTGTGAATTATGTTTAATTGATATTGTAGAAGAACCTTTAACCTAGTAGTTCCAGAAGTCACCCTGCCAATCCCAAAAGATGTGAAACACAGGGCAGATGACCTGAACTGTAAAATGATCAACAAAGCCCAGAGTTTTTATCCTCATTTTTGAATTTTGGCAAATGTGGTGAGTTTACTCTGATACTTTTTGTTTAACAAAATCCCCATGCCATGCTCGCGACATGTCAGGCACTACTCTGTGTGCTTTGCAAATATATCTTTTCTATGCCAAAACCACTTTTTTACATGATGTTGAAACTACCTTTTATTTGAAAGACAGTTACAACAGTAAGAGCTCTCTTCAGCCACTTTGCCATGTCAAGAACAAAACTGGAAGCAAATGAGCATTGATGGTGTTGGTTCTCATTGATATTAGAATCCCTTCTCTTGCTACTTTTACATATTCATAGCATTGTGACAATTGATGATTTCTAAATTGATTGATTCTTTAGAATCAATCCAGGTTATGAAACCTGACTCTCAGCATACCTAGCTGTCACCAAGTTGATTTTACTCATGGGAAAAAAGTGTTGTTTCATATGTTTCTATCCTACACTGATCTCGTTACACAGTGAGAAACTCCAAGCATTCACAGACTCAAATAGTTCTCACCTCTTAGAGAGATTTCCTTGGAGAGCCGTTTGCTTCATTTTTAAGTCCCTGCAGCTCCCGTAAGCCTCACAGAGGCAATGCTATAGAGAGGTAGCTCCCTAAAACACATATGAAGGCTAATTCAAATAGCTCATAGTAATTCACCACACTTCAGTGGGGAGACCAGGTAAACAGGCCAAGGCTTCCACATACATTACACTGAGATGCAAGCCCATCAACATTGCACCTGACAGAATCTACCTACTCTGAGTATCAAAGAGGCCGGAAGGGGCCAAAGCAGAGGATGGCAATAGCATTAAGGACTCAGAGCACCTGGCTCCTACTCTTTTCTGCATTCTGCTTCAAGAAGTGGGGTCCATCTGTAAGCAAAAACAAAGCAAAATCACAAACTTGCAAGCTGGAAGAACAAAGATGAGAATAATCAAACAGAGATGGAGGCTAGTCACACTGACTATCTCTGCTGAAAATATTAGAAAGCCTCAATGCCCCAAAACAAAGGACAAAACAGAAGTTGAAGATTAAAAAAAACTGAAAGGCAACACTATCCATTGTTGTTCAGTCGTTAAGTCATGTCAGACTCTTTGCAACTGCATATTTGTGTCCCCCTTAGCTTAAGATCTCCTCAAGGATACAGGCATGTCTGGTCATTATGGATTCTCAATCTGATACTCAAAATTTTCTAATAAATATTTAAGAAATTGAATGGGGAAAAGGAGGATGAGATTGTTGGATGGCATCACCAACTCAATGGACATGAGTTTGAGCAAATTCCAGGAGATAGTGAAGGACAGGGAAGCCTGGCATGCTACAGTCCATGGAGTCACAAAGAGCCAGACATGACTTAGTGACTGAACAACAACAAAAAGGAGTTGAATGGAATTGTACCAAATATTCAAAACTCAATGAGCAAAAGAAGGTGACTCACATGTCTTGTAAAACTAACCTGTTCTTGAGAAACCAAGTATCTGAGAAACTCTAGGAGGCAAAAGAAAGCAAAGAGATAGAAAAGTTGAAGAACACAATAGAAATAACTTCAGAGGCAGATGAGAGCATGACAGCCACATTTAGAAGTGTCAGAGGGGTTCAGTTCAGTTGTGTCCGACCCTTTGCGACACCATGAATTACAGCACGCCAGGCCTCCCTGTCCCTCACCAACTCCCGGAGTTCACCCAGACTCACATCCATCGAATCAGTGATGCCATCCAGCCATCTCATCCTCTGTCGTCTCCTTCTCCTCCTGCCCCCAGTCCCTCCCAGCATCAGAGTCTTTTCCAATGAGTGAACTCTTTGCATGAGGTGGCCAAAGTACTGGAGTTTCAGCTTTAGCATCAGTCCTTCCAAAGGACACCCAGGACTGATCTCCTTGAGGATGGACTGGTTGGATCTCCTTGAAGTCCAAGGGACTCTCAAGAGTCTTCTCCAACACCACAGTTCAAAAGCATCAAATGTTCGGCTCTCAGCTTTCTTCACAGTCCAACTCTCACATCCATACATAACCACAGGAAAGACCATAGCCTTGACTAGGCGGACTTTTGTTGGCAAAGTAATGTCTCTGCTTTTCAATATGCTATCTAGGTTGGTCGTAATACTCTAACAGAGAGAACAATTCCCCACGGAGACAGAATGCAGAACGTGCAACCGCACTGGTCGCTGCACAAGGACAACATGGCAGATGTTTAGGACCATCCAGACCCAGGAGCAGACAGACACAGCCTGGGACCTTAAGAGGTCCATCTTCCACTACGTGGGAAACATGACTGAAAAATGACTTACTCTCCCAAGGTGTGCGTGTGCACACATTAAGTCACTTCAGTCATGTCCGACTCTTTGTGACCCTATGGACAGTAGCCTGCCGTGGCTCCTCTGTCAATGGGATTCTCCAGGCAAGAATAGTGGAGTGGGTAGCTATTCCCTTCTCCAGGGGATCTTGCTGACCAAGGGCCTGAACTTGTGTCTCTTATATCTCCAGGATTGGCAGGCGAGTTCTTTACCAGTAGCGCCGCCTGAGCAGTTCCTCAAAGTGGCTCAATGGTAAAGAATCTGCCTGCCAGTGCAGCAGACACAGGAGATATGGATTCAATCCCTGAATCAGTAAGATCCCCTGGAGAAGGGAATGGCTACCCACTCCAGTATTCTTGGCTGGAGAATCCCATAGACACAGAAGAAGCCTGGTGGGCTATGGTCCATAGAAGGTTGCAAAGAGTTAGACATGGCTGAGCAACTGGGCATGCATGCATGCACGCACACACGCATGCTGCAACTACTGAGCCCATGCATCCTAGAGCCCACGTTCCACAATAAGAGAAGCCACCACAGTGAAGAGCCCGCACACCACAATTAGATAGTAGTCCCTGCTCACTGCCCCAGCAGCAACAAAGACACAGCTCAGAGGGAAAAAAAAAAAAAAAAAATACCTGTAGCTTCAAGCTAATGAGTTAAAAATCCCCAAAGAGGAATTTTAATAAGTATGAAAAAATCTGTAGGCTTTCCTGGTGGCTCAGTTGGTAAAAAAATCCAACCGCAATACAGGAGAAACTGGGTTCAATTCCCGGGTCAGGAAGATCCCCTGGAGAAGGAAATGGCAACCTACTCCAGTATTCTTGCCTGGGATATCCCATGGACAGAGGAGCCTGGAGGGTTACAGTCCATGGGGTCACAAAAGGGTCAGACATGACTGAGCAACTAAATTACCACATGAAAGAATTTGAAGACACAGCAAAGTCTTTTATTTCAGAAATCAGATCTTTGGATTAATTTTTTAGAAAAGAATAAATACAAAACTGAATCAACATTCCAAAGTCAACTTTTTATAACTTTTATATCACGCAACCTTACAAAAATATTCTGACCCATGTTAAAACATGTATGATCTTGAGGTCATTATGCTAATTGAAATATGCCAGTCACAGTTTGCCACAAGACAAACATTGTATAATTCCATTTATATGAGGTATCTGTGAATAGTCAAATTCATAGAAACAGAAAGTAGAATGGTGGTTGCCAGAGGGTGAGGAGAAGGGGAGATGGAAAGGTGCTTAATGGGTATAGAACTCTGGTTTTACAAGATGAAGAGTTCTGGAAATTAGTTGTACAAGAGTGTAAATATATTTAACACTACTGAACTGTACATTTATAAATGCTTAAGATGGTAAGTTTCATATACTTTTTATCACAATAAAATATTATAATTATTTTACATTAATAACTTTGCTATATGCCAATAATGTCACATATGATTTTTATTCATTTGGCTTCAAGACAGAGAAGAAAGGAAAAGAAGCACTTCAATTATGGACCACATCAGATGAACATATTGGAATCAATCAACCATTTTAAATTTTTACAGACTAAAGAAACATTTCTTTTTACAAAAAAAATCAAAAGTCCAAACTCACAGCCAGTATGCTTTTAGTTTATTTCACAGCTAAATCTTGAGTTTGATTTTAAAAACACAAGGCAAAAAGTTCTTTGATACTGGAAATGTTTGATATTTCCCCACTCATCCCCAAACTAGACAAATTCTGCATTCTTATATATTTCTTTCTGCTTTTTTTGCTTAGGTTACTTTTTTTCTTGTGGCCCTTCAAAAGTGCCTGAAACCTTATACCTATGCTGCAATAAGAAAGAAAAAAAACACATTTGTTTAATTGGAAATATTTAGGGGTGAGCAGAAAAATTTGCATTCTTGCTGACAACTTCTGTACTGAGTTTGGTCCAATGGGATTAAAAGTCTCTGAGACAGTAAACCCTGGAAAGAAGAATTTGTAATGGAAAGGCTGAAAGAACTTAATTATAGCCAGTAGCACCACTTGAATACTTTAAGCACACTCAAATGTGCTGTGCTATCATAAGAGCTTTAAAAAAAAAAAAAAAAGGCAGTGATGGTTATAGATCAGACACAACAGACATCACCAAAGAAGCAGCTTCACCGTTAGGTTATTTGGGGTGGCCAGTGTAACCACAGAAGAACTCGGCCGTGCTCCTCCAGGGAGCTGAGAGCCACTATCCTCATTTAGACTCCTGGGATCAGATCATTAAATCTGCTGATGACTTTTGTCAACTCCTCACGAGTATCTCATTCAGGATGGGCTTCCCTGGAGGCTCAGATGGTAAACAATCTGCCTGCAATGTAGGCAGGATCAAACCCAGGTTTGATTCTTGGGTTGGGATGATCCCGTAGAGAAGGGAATGGCTACCCACTCCAGCATTCTTGCCTGGAAAATTCCACATACAGAAGAGCCTGGTGGGCTACAGTCCATGGGGTCACAAAGAGTCGGACATGACTGAGTGACTAATACTTTCCCTTTTGGTCATCTCACTCAGGATACCTGTCCTGCGTATGTTCGATGCCTATCAACTGGAAAGAATCATCTGCGTTTCTCTTCTTTTATTCATTTATTTTTTATTTTTATTGGGGTATAGTTTCTTTACAGTGTGGTATTAATTTCTGCCATATAGCAAAGTGATTCAGCTCTACATATACATATATCCCCTCTTTTGTGGAATTCCTTTCAATTTAGGTCACCACAGAGTACTGAATAGAGTTCCCTGTGCCATACAGTAGGTTCTCACTGGTTATCTGTTTTATACNTACAAGAGAAAAAAAAAAATAGGGAAGAAAGATAATTGGAAAAAAGATCCAAAATGGGAAGGAACATGTAGACAAATCCTTGTTCATAGATCATGAGACACTTAGAAAATTCACATATATAGTGAAAAGATTTCAATAAGGATGTCAAGATAATTCAATGGAGAAAGGACATTCTCTTCAACATAAAGTTCTGGAAAAACAGAATATTCACATACAAAAGAATGAAGTTGGACTTGTACAAAGCACAATATAAAAAAGTTGACTCATAATAGATGGAAGGTTTAAAGTTAAGAGATAAGAACTATAAAACATTTAGCATAAAACATAAGGCAAAAGCTTCACTACATTGATTTTGCAATGATTTCTTGGATATGACAACAAAGACAGAGATGACAAAAGAGAAAATGGACAAATTTAGCTTCATAAGAATTAGAAAAAAGAAAAACTTTGGTGCATTACATAGAGTCCTCAGAATGTGAGAAAATATTTGTATACCATGTAACTGATAAGGGACTATGTCCAGAATGTACAAAGCGCATTTAAAACCCAACAGGAAAATAATCTGACTCTAGATTGGTCAAATAACTTGAACAGGCATTTCATTAAAGAAGATGTTTGCATTATCAATAGACCCATGTAGAGATGTTTAATGGTATTAGAAAAATCCATTAAAAACTGAAGAAATACTACCTCAAACCTGTTAGAAGAATTACTATCAAAATAACAACAACAAAAAATAACAAGTATTGATGAGAATCAAGAAAAATTGGAAACCTAATAGACTTTTCCCAGAAATTTAAGGTGATATAGATGCTGTGAAAAACACTGTGGCATGGGTTCTCCTCAGTTCTGTTCAGTTCAGTCGATCAGTCGCGTGAGACTCATTGCGATGCCATGGACTGCAGTACTCCAGGCTTCCCTGTCCATCACCAACTCCTGAAGTTTACTCAAACTCATGCTCATTGAGTTGGTGATGCCAGCCAACTACCTCATCCTCTGTCATCCCCTTCTCCAGCCTTCAATCTTTCCTAGTATAGAGGTCTTTTCCAATGAGTCAGTTTGCATCAGGTGGTCAAAGTATTGGAGTTTCAGCTTCAGCATCAGTCCTTCCAATGAATATTCAGGACNATTCCAAAATTGATGAAAAATAGCAACCAGAAGATTGAAGAGGCTTAATAAAATCTAAACAAGATAAACAGAAAGAAAAACATACCTAGGAACATAATAGTCAAATTGCTAAAAACCAAAATTAAAAGAACAGAAGTGAGTCTTGTGATAAACAAAACACTAATAGAGGATATTTTGGCTTTCTCAAAGCAAGGAGAACAAATAAAAAAGGGTGTCCATGGTTTTGAAGTATGTGTTGATTCACAGAAAAGGAAATAATCCAGTTTCTGTCTTGCATATACATTCTCTATTGAAAGGAATTATATGCAAACTGAAAGTGAAGCACAAACCTTGTTGAGATTCCAAGTGAGTAAAGACATTGGTGTCCACTATGTCCAAACATTATGGCATAAATTTTGGAAAGCAATTTTGTTTTTTAAAGTGTCTTTGGATAAATTTCCCTTCCCCCTTTGTGTAGCCTATGGGAGCAACCTTATTGCCTAATTATGAAAGAATGATAAAGTAGTTTATGGTTGAACCACATCTTGTGGTTAAATGGGATGGAATATGCACCATTGCAAAGTAGCTTCAAAGGTATTTATAATAACATAAGTAGGCTTTTATTATAACCTTACACTTAAAAATAGCAAAACATTGTGGTGCATGTATCTTTTGGAATTGTGGTTTTCTCCACATATATACCCAGGAGTGAGAATTGCAGAATCATATGGTAGTTCTATTTTTATTTTTTAAGGAACCTCTGTACTGTTCTCCATACATTAGTGGAGAACAGTATCCAAAAAAAAAAAAAAAGAGGGAATATATGTATACATATAGTTGATTCACTTTGCTCTAGATCAAAAACTAACACAACATTGTAAAGCAACTATACTTCAATAAACTTTTTTAAAAATAGCAAGACATGTAGTTGTATACATAACAGTTACAACTACTTTGAGGGATGATTAAATTATACAAAAATACTGAAAGGAAAAAACAGCAAAATGCTAATAGCAGCATTTTTTTAATAGGGAATTTAAGGTGACTTTTTACTTACTATTTCTGATTTTGTTTTTTCCTATTATAAAAATGTATTATCCTTATAACTGTAAAAACATAATGTTTAAAAGAAATTAAGTAGACTCTCTTGGAAAGTACTAGATTTCCTATTACATAATTAGTTGAAGCTATTTGACCATCAGCCTGCAATAAAAAGAACTTTACTGAAAAGAACAACCTTTATTGGAACCTAACCCTCCCAACTCTGTGATTTTGTAACTCTATGATTTTATTTTTCAGAATTTATAAGTAATCTGCTAATTTTAAAAATTGTTAGCATTTCTTTCTATTCAAGATTATAGGTCCAAAACTTCCTAAATAAATATATTTTATAAAGCACAATTTTCAAAATCAAAAAGGAAACCTCATTGAGCTTTATTTGTTTGTAATTCCTGTTTCTGAGTTCTCTCATTGTCAATTGCAGCTACATTTTTCAAACATCACTTCTGCACATCCCAACTGGTTTGACCAGTTTATCTCTCCATTAACTGTCTAGCATCTAACAAGTATCTGTGTTGATTAAACCAACGTGATCTAATAATAAATCTGATATGGGTTTACTCAAGCAAACTAAACTGAATATAAGTATATGAAGTTAACTAGTTTGAACTTATTTTAGCTTGAATTAAACAGCCTGTATGCCATCAATAAATCTGTAAATATGGTCAGGTTTGATCCTTTATGTCAAATCTGGCTTAAACTGTAGCCTGAAAGGAAGGCCAGTGGGTCTCTATAGTAGCCTAGATCCCTTTACAGGGACAACATGCACTGTCTCCAAGAGACCAACCAGTTAGTTGATAGCAAATTGCTTGCATCAGACCTCCCATCCTGGCAAGGCAAGCGTTGCATCCTGACCACACACACACAGTATGGGTTTGCCTTTTTTCCACAGGTTTTCTGCCTGTTCCATTATTCAAGAGTTCATAGAAGGTCTGATTTACACTCAGAATTCTGCATAAAATCACTCCAGATCAAAGGGACCCACTTTACAACCAATAAGGTGTGGCAGCAGGCATATATATAAGGAGTACAGTCCTACCACTTTCCATACTATCAAAAAGCTCCTATCCAGACAGAGAGATGAAACAGCCTCTTAAAGATGTAGCCAAGACACTATCTTGAATAAGCTTAATTAGCATTCTGACAGAGAAGGCAATGGCACCCCACTCCAGTACTCTTGCCTGGAAAATCCCATGGGCGGAGGAGTCTGGTAGGCTGCAATCCATGGGGTCGCTAGGAGTCAGACACGACTGAGCGACTTCACTTTCACTTTTCACTTAAGTTGCAAGCGTCCTTGTACTGATAGGTGCTAACCTGGACAGTTTGACAAATTCCTTAAAGCAAGGTCCATCGTGTGGTGTTGGGTCCCCAGTAAATAGAAAATGTAGGTTCAGGTATCTAGCAGTAGAAACACAGGAGTACCCTTGCCCACCAACATTTCCAGTGATTCACTTAAGGAACTTGTACTTCCCATTCCCATCCATCTCTGGATCTAGGTATCCTGATTGCAATATAGCAAACATTCCTACCGAGACACAGTAAAACTAACTCCATCTAAATTGAAAGTAGTAGATACTACAAGTCACATTGGGTTACTTATGCCATTAGCACAACAGGTACAAAAAGGAACTATTCTAATCTAACAACCAGGAAAATCAGCCCTGATCCTTATGAGGAATTAGAACTACTGCCTAATAATAAGGGTCTTACCAGGTGGCTCAGCAGTAAAGAATTTGCCTTTGATGCAGAAGATACAGGAGGCCTGGGATTCCATCCCTGGGTCCAGAAGATCCCCTGGAGAAGGGCATGGCAACCCGCTCTAGTACCCTTGCCTAGAGAATCCCATGGATAGAGGAGTCTGGCATGCTACGGTCCATGGGGTCACAAAGAATCAGACACGACTGAAGCGACTGAGCACACAGCAGCTCACACCTAGTAATGACATACATGAATATGTCTGGTACCCCTGCTCGGACGTCTCCTGGTACATTCATACCATTTGTGGCAAATACAGCAACCCCAGTTTCAGAAAGACATGGTAACCGGAGACTTCAACTCCTCAGAGATAACAGCTGCATTGCCTCCAAAGGCAAGACACCTAGACCAGTCAGGGCTGGGGGTTAAGCAGCTCAGAAACGGGTGATAGAGGAGGGAGATGATGAGTACCAGTTAGGACCATGGTACCAACTGCGGTAGCAGGAGCTACGGTTTATCCCACCAACCCTCCTCTTAAGTTTCCCCCAAAACTATGATTATGGGATTCGTATTATAAGAAAGAATTTAATGTGAGAGGAGAGTGGACCTGAGCAATGCAAGGGGTAGACTGTGAAGAATGCTATTTGATGCCCCCCCAAATTCTCTTACCCAGACCCGGGCACTCATGTCCAGGTGCTGTGTCAGCTGCCGAAGGGTTCATAGCTATGCCCTTGGCAGGAAAAGTGCCCTCTGCTCCTAGGAGCCTAGTCATCAGCGAAGGTCTGCCCCACCTCCACTGCTCTCCACCCTGACACAGCCCATAACTTACAAACACTTGAAAGCAGGGTGCTAAATTCTGCCACGCTCGGCTCAAGTGGGCAACTTCATAGTCTGCCTCCATGGACCAAACCAAGGCTAGATTTTACCTGAGACCACACCACCGCTCAGCCCTTTTCTCTTTCCCCATCCTGCTTCATTCTCAACCTCACAGATTTTTCTGAAAAACCTTGTCTCAGTAAATTATGTGCCATGACTACAATCACCCTATTGAAGGCTCTGCTTTTAAGGAAGCAGAACTAAGAAAATCTCGAAGTTATTGTTTATGAGAGTCAATAGGAGATGGGACGTCCTGGTAGTCCAGTGGTTAAGAATCTTCCTTCCAATGCAGGGGACGCAAGTTTGATCCCTGGTCAGGGTACTAAGATCCCACATGCCTTGAGACAACTGCTGAGCCTGAGTGATGCAACCCACGTGTGGTAACTAAGATCCAATGCATCCAAAAATAAATAAATGTTTCTGAAAAAAGAATCAATAAGAATAAACACACATTCTTTGGCTCTGCCTCCAGAGAAGTAGATTTAGTAGGCGTTTGATGACCCCAGGGTTTGGTATTTTTGCAAGGACTGAATTTGAATTCGGTGCCATTGTCTGCTAACCACTCTTTGAGATGCACAGGGCTAGACCATCATCACACACCCTCCACAAAGGATAGCTAGGAGCATGTCTGACATAGCAGTATTTTCAATCACTGCCCCTGAGAATAACTTTCTCTACAGTGACTCTCAGGACTTTCCTGTTCCAACATATAACAAACCTCTAACCTCAGCTTTGTGATATTGCTGTCACTCTACTCATGTTTACAACTTCAAAGTGTTAATAAAACATGATAAGCGCAAAAGTCAAAATAAAGTAGAAGAGGTGGCATTTTAAGTAATGGGTGACACATTTGTAATTTAAAATGTATGTATTTATTCATTCGCTTGGTACCTGGATACTAACCAAATGAATGTGTAATATGTTCCAGTCTAGTTTTATTAGGATTTGTGCTGTATGTGTAATGTGAAAACAAAGAAAATATACTGCTACATCAACTTGCATTATTCATGCATATAAAGTTCTATGTATGAGAAGACGCATTAGGAAGTCGATTACAATAACAAGAAAAGGTGATTTGAGTCAAATCAAAACAATAAATGGCTAGAGAAAAATTGTAAAATATTTGTTTTATACTTTCCTCCAGTGACATATAAAACATTATCTCTTTCTCTAAGCGATTATGAACATTTCTACTCTGTTGAACGGTATTAAGTGGAGATTTGTTTAAAATCACTTATGTCTGGAAAGTCACACAAGCCTCCTTGTACTTCCGAGAAAGTATGTGTTGGATTGCCTCAGTTGTTAAAAGCTCGCAGATTTTATTTATACTTATACTCAGAAAATATAGAAGCTGTTTTAACCAATCTCTAATTAACTCATCTATCAGATTCAGCACGCTTTCCATTCTCTTTGTAAAATACGCCAGTGGTTTCTGGGAGCATGCAGAACACTCAAAATGTTTGTCTTCTCTCTGCTCTGCCCATCTGTTTCTTCTCCTCTAGATGGGTAGTAAAATCCATCACAAGAGTCAATTGTGATGAACAAGTGGTTGCCAGTGAGGAAAGGGAAGGCTGCAGGGGATTAAGAAGTACAAACTACTGTATATAAAGTAAATGAGCTGCAGGGATACCTGGTATAGCACAGAGAACACAGCCAATATTTTATAATAATTATAAATGGAATACAAACTTTAAAAATTGTGACTATGTTTTATACCTGAAACTTATATAATATTGTACATCAACCATACCTCAATGAAAAAAAATTACAATAAACATTATACAGAGTCAAAACCCCCTTCTTTCTCTAGAGTAACCACTTTGCTAAAGTTGAAATGTATCGCTCTCCTCCATTTTTTACATATGTATGCTGTGCTATGCATAGTCACTCAGTCATGTCCAATTCTTTGCAACCCCATGGGCTGTAGCCCTCCAGGCTCCTCTGTCCATGGGGATTCTCCAGGCAAGAACACTGGAGTGGATTGCCATGCAGGGTATCTTACCAACCCAGGGATCAACCCAGGCCTCCCACACTGTAGGCGGATTCTTTACCATCTGACCCACCAGAGAAGCCCAGGTAGTACTATCAGTTCAGTTCAGTTCAGTTCAGTTCATTTCAGTCGCTCAGTCGTGTGCGACTCTTTGCAACCCCATGAATCACAGCACCCCAGGCCTCGCTGTCCATAACCAACTCCCGGAGTTCACTCAAACTCACGTCCATTGAGTCAGTGATGCCATCCAGCCATCTCATCCTCGGTTTTTCCCTTCTCCTCCTGCCCCCAATCCCTCCCAGCATCAGAGTCTTATAGATAGTACTATTTTACGTGTTTTGAACTTTGCATTCATGATGCCATGCTGTACTTAATCATTTTGTGATGCTTTTATTCAATATTATATTTTTAATATTAATCCCTGTTAATACACATATAAGTATTAACATATATCATTTTTTCAATAACATTCCATCACATAATGACTTATTTATCCATATATTTGTTTGTAGATATGTAAATAATTTGCAAGATTATGGCTATTAAAAACAGTGCTGCGGGGTGGCAGGTGGGAGGGAGATTCACGAGAGAAGGGACACATAGGTACCTAAGGCTGATTCATGTTGATGTATGGCAGAAACCAACACAACTGTAATCACCCTCCAATTATAAATAAATATATTAGATGAAGAAAAACAGTGCTGCAATAGCCTTGCACACACATTCAAACATTTCAACTTCAGGGAAATGATTATTCTTTTTTTTTCATTTTTTAAAATTAATTGATTTATTTTAAATGGAAGCTAATTACTTTACAATATTGTAGTGGTTTTTGCCATACGGTCACATGAGTCAGCCATGGGTGTACGTGTGTTCCCCATCCTGAACCTCCCTTCCACCTCCCTCCCCATCCCATCCCTCAGGGTCGTCCCAGTGCACCGGCCCTAAGCTCCTTGTCTCATGCATTGAGCCTGGACTGGCAATTTCACATATGGTAACATACATGTTTCAGTGCTATTCTCTCAAATCATCCCACCCTCGCCTTCTCCCACAGAGTCCAAAAGTCTGTTTTTTCCATCTGAGTCTCTTTTGCTGTCTCTCATATAGGGTCATTGTTACCATCTTTCTAAATTCCATATATATATGCATTAATATACTATATTGGTGNCTGACACATATATATGGAATTTAGAAAGATAGTAATGATGACCCTGTATGTGAGACAACAAAAGGACACAGACATAGAGAACGGACTTTTGGCCTCAGAGGGAGTAGGAGAGGGCGGGATGATCTGGGAGAATGGCATTGAAGCATATATACTATTATGTAAGAAACGAATCACCAGTCTATGTTTGATGCAGGATGCAGGATGCTTGGGGCTGGTGTACGGGGATGATCCAGAGAGATGTTGTGGGGTGGGAGATGGGAGGGGGATTCGGGATTGGGAGCTTGTGTGCACCTGTGGTGGATTCATGTTGATGTATGGCAAACCCAACAGAGTATTGTAAAGTCAAATCAAAAAATAAATAAATTAATTAATTAAAAATAAAAAAAAACAAGTTTGCCACAAAAGGAGTCTGAACATCAAAGATCAGGTGTCAAGTTAAGGAACAGCATTCTATGTATGGGAAGACTCACGCCTCTGGGCTCATTCAATTCATTCCTTTCCTTTGCATCTCAGCTATCTGGGGCCACTCTGGTTTCCTTGTTTACCTTGCTTCTTGAATTCTCCCAGCCCCTCAGCAATCACCAAGGGGGCGGGCAGCATCCTCTGGATCACAGTTTTGGGAGCCCTCATTCATTTTTGGAGGCCAGAAATCACTGAGGGCTGTGACATTGCTTATTTATTGATATGGCAGGAGACATTTTTCACAGGTTCAATCCCTGGTCTAGGAAGATTCCACATGTCTTGGGGCAAACTAAGCCCAGGCACCACATCTGCCGAGCCTGCATCCTCTGGAGCTATGGTCCACAACAAGGGAAGCCATTGCAGTGGGGAGCCTGAGCACCATGACAGAGAGAAGCCCCTGCTCCCTGCAGCTAGAGAAAGCCCAGTCACAGCACAGAGGCCCATTGCAGCCAAAAATAAATAGCTTTTTTTTTTTTAAAGAAACTTGTCCAAGAAGAAAGTTCCAAATAACTTAATTGTTGGTGCCAGAAACTTTATGAGAATCTCACTTTTGTGAAATCAAAATGTTCAGCTCTTCAGTCAAATGACAGCTTACTTTCCAAGACCCTTCAATGTTCTTGACTTCTACAATGCTATTAAACTATTATATCATGATCTCTATGTAAATTCCATGTACATTTCCTTCCCACGGTCCCCATACACTTATCCCCCAACTCCATCAACCTCCGCGATCCCTTAAGGTTCAAAGAGCTGCCTAAAGCCAGATTTCCATTCATTATAAGGACTCTCAAAAAATAGTGGCCTCCCTCACTGCTATACAGATAAACTCAGTTTTGTCTTCTCAACAGGTTGTTTGGGTGATATTGTCCAAGACCCAACATTCCGTACTTCTCCTCTCCCTCCTTGTCCTCCTCATCATTATTATGAGAATGGATTGAGCCCTAACTATACACATCAGGCACTTGCTAAATATATTAGATACCTGATAATCACATCTCTTAACACACATATACACAGAGATACACACAAGAGTATTTTTAAACAAATAAGTAAATTGTAGGCAATATACGCAAATGGGATTTCACCATCCAGGAATGAGATTTATATTGTCCACTGTCTTTCTTCACAAAAAAAAAAAAAAAAAAAAAATGGGAGCCAAATGGGTTCAAGTCTAAAAGATGCTCTGGAGCAGAATTCCTTGGTGAATACTGCTCAAAGTCACCTGTGATTACAGCAGCATTGACCTTCAGGGTTCAGCTGGGTTGAGAGCTATTAAAAGAATTGCAACAATGGAAATAAGCATGCTTCTTCTGCTTTCTATAGGAAAAGGAGGTGACCTTGAAGAGTTAGCTAATGAAATAAATGAAGATGGCATTACAAACATGAACAAAATAAAGGTAGGAAGTCTTTTAAGGAGGAGAAACACCACCTGCATTTTGCCTTTCACCTCTAAATAAAAAATAATAGTCCCTTGGCAAACTGAGGGAGTGAAAAGGGGTGGCTGAGCTTTGCACCTGAAAGAATGTCAACTATATATTGTAATTTCGCTTTTGCAACACCACACTCTTGACTTTGTGACATCACCAGTAAAAATTCATTTTCAAGCAGCCCATCTGAACAACCTCAGCCCCTGCCTTAATTCACTTTTTCTGCTAAGAGCCACGAGGAGAAGAAGGCTGTGTAAGGAGGATGGACGGCAGAGCACTCCTTCGGAGGCCACACGCTAAATTAATCATGTTCCAGCTAGAATTTGCAATTCTTTGAGAGATGCTCAGGATGGTATGAAAAATTTAGAGGTAAAGAGAAAGGAGAGAGGTTGCGAAGCAGAAAGCTTCAGAGGGCACTTTAAATGTGAAAGATGCATTATAGTTCCTTACACGTAAACAAGATAACTCGCCTCACCCAGAAGGCAATAAATAAGGGCTGTATTCTCAAAAGGTGTGCCCTGTAAAGGGAGGCTCAAGCTAGAACTTAGAAATATCAGACTTGAGGGTCATTCTCAGTGATTAGTATACCTATGAAAATTATCCACCTTATATTGACATCAGTTCGTCCATGTCAATAGGCAAGGATGATGTCAGTCTGGAATGACAAGCTCTGTTTAAGGAGATCCAAGTACGAGCTTGGGAAGTTTTTTTATTATTGTTATTTTAATGTAGATTTCCCCCTCTCTTTCTGCTATTATCTAGTTTTATTTCTGAGTCCCAAGATCTCTACTTTGTGTCGTAGACTTTACCATTGGTTTTTGCAGTTTTTGTTGTGAAGGCAGGCAAATGTGGTCTCTCTGATTGTTTTTTCATCTCAAAAATTAAATAAAACCCCTGATTCATCATAAATATGGCTTCCCTGGTAGCTCAGATGGTAAAGCGTCTACCTGCAATGCAGGAGATCTGGGTTCGATCTCTGGGTCAGAAAGATCCCCTGGAGAAGGAAATGGCAACCCACCCCAGTATTCTTGCCTGGAGAATTCCATGGACAGAGGAGCCTGGTAGGCTACAGTCCATGGGATCGCAAAGAGTTGGACACAACTGAGCGACTTCACTTCACTTCCATCATAAATGAAAGGGATGAAAGGTATTTTTTAAGAACTGTTTTCCAGGAGACACTCTTGATTTTTCATGTTTATTTTTTAAAAGGAATAGAAAAATAAACACCTAACTACAATGAAAAGGAACTTCTCATTAATGCAATGCAATTTAGAGCAATATTCCATGACCATTGTAAGAAAAATATTGTCCGTTTTTCCTGAGGACACTTGGGTAATAGCCTTCAAGAAGTATTCTGTGACGTTTCACTTCTGATTCCATACATACCTCTTTCTATTTATACTGCAGTTTCCATTCTCATAGTAGGAAGTAGCTTCCTAATGACCACAGACTACAACAAATTTCAGACTTAGGAAATTATGATGCCTCTTCCCTTAGCTGCAGATGGCATATCAGATGCTCACGAGATAAGAAAATGCTATGGTTAAATCTTCTTATCCCCTTATCCTCACAGAGGTGCTGACCGCCCAGGCCTTCTGACACATTCTCCCTTCCTGACTCAACAATTTAGTCCCATCTCTTCCCCATTATTGAAAGAAATATTCCTGCCCCAAATCTCAACCAACAGCTGAAATTGCATTCCCAGCAAGCTGTTAATAATCACTGACAAGAAGCCTGAAATGCAATCTAGGTCCCCCCTCTCAGGAGCTCAGGTATTCTTTGATTGTAAAGATATGTTTTCCTTTTATCATCAGTTAATGTTTTATGGGTTGCTGGTTCTTTATATTACTTCCATCCCAAACAATGTACTTGTTGAACTCTTTCCCCTCCGCTGTTCTCTACTTCCAAGGGGCTTGCCCACTCCTCCCAGTGAGATGTGAATGGCACATAACAAGTTGCTCCTAACACTCCTCATCACTTCCAGTCACTGAAGACAGCCACTCCTGGCCACTTAAGAGCAGCCCTCAAAACTGCTGATCTGAGTGAGAAAAAGGGAATGAGTCTTACTTAGCTCTGAACTTTCTTTTAGTTTCTCCAATGCACCACTCAACTCAAGTGCACGAAGCTGCTTCCCATTTTCCGGGGACAGCGCTCCATCCCTACCAAGTTCAACATGTAACTTGGTCCCATGCTTCGGGTCTCATCATAAATTCTGTGATGTTAGGAATACCTTTGCTAACCTTTACACATACACTCTAAGTTAGCATCCTGTGTTATATTCTCGTAACGTCCAGTACTTCTTGGAAGGCAGCCAGTACAACTGATCCAGCTTCTGTAACACCATCACTGATTCAGACTGTCTTCCAAAGATCACAGGGTCTGTTTCATTGTTGTTTTCCCAGTGGTTAGCACGTTTATCAAATGACTGAATAAAGGCAAGGATCATGTTTGATTCTTTCTTATACCTGCCATAACATTTAGAATATAACTGAAATATAATAATTAACATTTAATAAATTGCTCATGATTCAATGCAGGAATAAGAACCCTGAGGGTCAGCTGAATTCTGCACTACCACTCCCCCTGCCCAAATCAAATGGGAAAAGCCTCCCTACAATGGTTGGGAGTTTCTCAGTGGGTTTCTTGCCTCATTTCTTGGCTCGATAAAAGCTAGAAAGAAGAGCAATACACAGCAGAGACCAAACTGACACAATCAGAAGTAACATTCTTGGGAATTCCCTGGCGGTCCAGTGGTTAAGACTCCACAGTTTTCACTGCCAAGGGCACAGGTTTAAGCCCTAGTTTGGAAATTTCCCACAAGTCTTGCAGCATGGCCAAAAAATAATAACATTTACTTCTCATTTTCTTTCAACTTCTTGTGTTGAACACACTCCCCAAGAGGAAAAGATCACTGGAAGCACAGACATTAAAAAGAGTCACGCTGATATGTTTCTTTACGGTCTGTATGCTATTGAAATTCCCATTCATGAATATGTGGCTAATATTGACTAATGGGAAATGTAAAAGGAAGAAAGTTAAGGCTTTTTTTTCAAAGCATATCCATTGATATTAGGGTCATATGTAAGAAATTTGTTTAAAATTTTTTCTGAGCCACGTCCAAAACTCCAGAGGGCATATTAAATAATGAAAGTGCAAGCTATTGGGATTTGATGCTGGTGAGTATGTTGGCACAGTACGTATTTCCCCGGATGGTTTAAAAAATTAAGGAATATTTTTTCTCTTTCTTTTTCTAGTAATCTCCAAAATTAAAACAGTTTTCTTTTCTTTGTGGAATAATACAAGCTAAAGAAATTATACTCTTTCATTCAGTGACTTGAAAAGTCATGAAAATGCTTGTTTGGGAAGTTGCCTATACAGACGCAGAAAGAAAGGACTATAACAAGAAGGTTAAAAAAGGGAGAGAGAGGAAAAAAAAAAAAATTCCAAGGATTGTCACAATCTGATCTGCATAAATAAAAGATAATGGCTTCAGTGAGCTGGCCAACCTTTTTGTGGACTGATCGGTCTGTGGAGAGCCATGTCTGAGAGGCTGCAGGTCATTATGGCAGGATAAAGCCTATTTCTCATTTATATTAAGGAATCTTGCCTGTTAAGGGCTTGATTTGGACCTCAGACACAAATGCTCACAGGGCTGCAGACCTAGTTAAGTCAATTGCTCCATATGCATTCTCTCCCTAATACACACACACAGTGTATCATTCACAAGTCAACCATTACCTCTAATGTTCTTTTCTTGATTTAGCAAGGATAACAGTTAGGTAGATAAGAAGGACTCAAATTGGGGGAACTGGATCATAAAATTTGTACTTGACATAGAAATTTTTTCCTAATGTTATGTAGAAAATGCTAATTTCCTCCCCCTTAGACAAGACTTGCTGCATCGAGAAAAGAAGATAAAATGGTTTCCCTTTTTTGCTTTATATGTTTGATTCACTTTGTTATCAAGTGAGATGAATTATTCTAAGATGCATTTTGAGATATAAGCAATGGAAAAGTTTGCCTTTAGAAAAAATCCAGATAATTACATTAAACAAAGCCTGACTACAGGAATGGATAAATATTGAATAAGAAACCAAAGGAAGTCCCCTTGGGCCCAAAGGGCAACCATGAGTAGAGTTGAAAGTCTTCCCTTAGGCTGGGCCTCATTAGGTGAATATAGCTTTGTGAGGCCCCCACCTAATAGGTCTGCAGGTTTGGAATTTCAATGTGTCACTTTACCCAGGCACAATCAGGCCCTCCTGCAGTGATTTACATCAACAACAATAAAAACTAATAATGATTTGGACACTAATTTCCAAATAAAATGCCAATGGATTAATTTATGAGGCAATAATTTTATGACACAGAAAAGTTCTAGACAGAAGATTAGAGCTCTGGTCTTGGCCTATCTATTAATGTTTCCAACCCTGAGATTCCTTGTGAATCACTTGGTATTTTAGATGTTGATTTTTCTAGTCATCACAGAAAGGTATTAAGAGTTAATTCAAACCCATGAGAAAAGAGTTCAATAGATAAATGGGCAAAAGACAGGGATGGAAGACAGTATAGCACAGTGCTCTTCTCAAACAATGTCTGGAAAACTTGAGAGTCTCCAGATCTAAAAATAATGGGGACGCTCCTACCGAGACAGGCTTCCCAGGTGGCACACTGGTAAAGAATCCACCTGCCAACGCAGGAAACAAGGGTTCGATCCCTGGGTTTGGGAAGATCCCCTGGAGAAGGAATGACAACCTGCTTCAGTGTTCTTGCCTGGAAAATTCCATGAACAGATGAGCCTGGAGGGCTACAGTCCATGGAGTCACAAAGAATCAGATATGACTGAGCATTTACGCACACACACACAAACCCCTAGCCCTTGTACCAAGAAGTCCCATGGCATAAATGTTAGGATTATCTGAAAGTGTATGAACAAAAGGCTTACTTTGCAGAGTACTGCTAAATCTGTGACTAGACTCAGGAGAGATCATAAGCATTACATGGAAAGAAAAGTGAAAAGTAAAGTCACTCAGTCGCGTCCAACTCTTTGCGACCCCAAGTTCTCCAGGCCAGCATACTGGAGTGGGTAAGCTTTCCCAACCCAGGGATCAAGCCCTGGTCTCGCGCATTGCAGGCTGATTCTTTACCAGCTGAGCCACAAGGGAAGCCCAACAAGGAAAGGTACAGGCTAAACCAAATGCTTTTATTGAGAATGCTAGTGCCCACTAGGGGAAAATTTAGAGATTGGGGAGGTGGTTAGTTGTTCCAGTGACTGGCGCACTACTGGCGTTTAGTTAGCAGGAGGCGGGGGTACTGTGGCTTAAAATGCACAAGACTTTCTAGGATGGTAACTGCAAAGTAAATACAAGAAAAATCATGGTTTGTTATGATCAGAGTTTATCAAGGGGTTTTGCAGTTTTGAACATTTTTACTGCTTAATATTTGAATCTGCAGTACAACAGTTGTTACAGTCTGTATTCATGGCTATGGAATTCATGATGATTCTATATATACAGGTGAACATCTTTTTAAAACAAATTACTTTCCTCTTATTTTTTCCTTATAATAAAGCTGTCTCTTATACACATCTCACTTATCCCCCAACTCCATCAACCTCCGCGATCCCTTAAGNTCTGTATTCATGGCTATGGAATTCATGATGATTCTATATATACAGGTGAACATCTTTTTAAAACAAATTACTTTCCTCTTATTTTTTCCTTATAATAAAGTTAAGTCATTGTTTTAATACTTATAGTCAAAAAGATATTTATTTGTTGTATAAAAAGGAAGCATTGGATATGACAGTGTTGAGTCTGGATCAGTGATCTAGGGCAAAGATAATCTGTACGGTAAGAAAAAAGTATTAAGGGTAGTTTTCAACAAACATGAATAGGAAGAATCACACTTTCTAGGGATAGGCAAAATTTGGTCTGCTTTCTGGGCACAAAACTTTGAAGGGAGAAAGTGGGAAGAGAAGCATGGACTGGCTCCTGAAGACCTAGTGAATATATACTAGAGAGATAGAAAAATTAAGCTAAAAGCAGGGGCCTCTGGACCTATTTTCCCTTTGGAACCCTGGGGAGATTCTTCTTTGTACAATGCCCTTAACCAAGCCCTTGATGCTGGGAAAGATTGCAGGCAGGAGGAGAATGGGGTGACAGAGGATGCAACGTTTGGATGGCATCATCAGCTCAATGGACATGAGTTTGAGCAAACTCCAGGAGGTAGTGAAGGACAGGGAAAGATAGTGTGCTACAGTCCATGGGGTTGCAAAGAGTCAGACACAACTGAGCGACTGAAAAACAACTGAACATGATAATCACAGAAGAGTAGAAGTGAATAGAAATGCAGTGGGGCATATCGGCCAGAAAGAGTAGCGCCGAGATTCCGGTGGCTCCATGTGGAGGGTATAGAAGGGATGCAGGTATTCACAGATGCTTTCAGCGAGAGAACTGTATCACAGCCTGGAGCAGCAAGTGAGAAGGTGAGCCACGGGTTCCCCTACCCAGGGTACAGTGACCCTGAAGCAGAGCCTGGGGGTCAGATGGCTGAAGCCGGAGCCAGAGGGAGGCTATGGCTGACATCAGCAGATTGCAGCACGTGCAGAGCTGGGGCAGGGCGCCACTCTGACTGCACCAAGGAAATTCATCACAGCAGCAGAGTCATCAAGACCAAGCCACCAGGTGGACGGGGAAAGCAGTCGGCGTGCAGACACAAGCCCCTATCCTGTTACCACGGGTCAGTGTTTCCTGATGCCCAGAAGCTGCAGCGCATAGGGGAACAAGGAACAGAGACAGCCTGAGGGCCTGAGCCACCACCCAGAAGCTGGGGAGTTAACCTGCAAGAATCTGTTGCCCTGCAGCGATGCGGATAGTGTGGAGGGCCAAGTTTCAGTCTTCCCTTCACCAAAAACTCTTCACATCACTAGACCTGGCACCCCTCAGGACCGTGAAAAATAAAGAAACTACACGTTTTGGGGCACATCTCAATTTTCCAAGCACCACGGTTTTATTCATCTCCTGTGTGTGTTCCTCTCCTTTCCATGTGCATTAGAAACTGTTCATCCTGAGAATGCACTGTAGAACCAGAACCAAATTAAGTCCAGCCCAGAGCATTACATTTATCATGAAGCGAACCCTATTAAAATAAAAACAAGAATAAGAATGCCATCTACTGGCATGGAAAGTAGCAAGGACTCTAAATCTGCATGTGGTTTAAATGGGAAAAAACTTACATAAAGAAAACAAGTGGTTTTTTTATTATTATATTGCTATGAGGCACTGATAAGAGTCAGAGAAGGGAGAGTTATATAAATGGTATTGAAAGAATTCATCACAAATAAAATTTTTCTCAACTGATAAATCTCTCATCTTCATTTCTCACTTTTGTGTTTGCTACTACAGGCTCCATCTGTACACAAAAGAGGCAAACCTAGTAACATAAAAAAATTTACTTTACTGATTCAGCAAGCGATTTTCAAAACAACCTCATCTTGCCTTTAATCCAACCTTTTAAAACTTTTAATAAACAACCAATTTATTTAATGATAAAGTGGTTTGACTATGTAGACAGAATGATAGAGAACATGACTCTATTTGGCTGTTTTAATTTTCTGTATGTTGGAATTGTATTGAATGTTTATCCATATTTGTATAGAAGGTAAACAAGAGGCTGATGAATTGTATTTGTCAATATCGATTACAATTTATATGATCATTTATATGAATTTTCTTCAGTTGGCTAAGAATTCAAATTTTTAAACATCTTAAGTTAAACCATTTAATTTCTAATCACTTATTTTTTATCTGAAAAAGCCTATTCAAGCCATCACAATTTATTAACTTCCCTATTCATTAATACATCTGTCAGGTCAAGGTTCATTTCACTGCATGAACGTGAAAGTGAAGTCGCTCAGTCGTGTCCGATTCTTTGTGATCCCATGGACTGTAGGCTCCAGGCTCCTCAGTCCATGGAATTTTCCAGGCAAGAGTACTGGAGTGGGTTGCCACTTCCTTCTGCAGGGGATCTTCCCAACCCAAGGATCGAACCCAGGTCTCCCGCACTGCAGGCAGACGCTTTACCATCTGAGCCACCAGGGAAGCCCATTTCACTGTATACAAGTATCCAATTGTTCCAGCATCATTTGTTGAAAACATTATCTTTTCCCCCATTAAATCACCTTAGCACATTTGTTGAAAATCAACTGACCATGTGTTTGAGGGTTTAATTTCTGTACTCTTTAGTCTGTTCCATTAATGTATTTGCTCATCTATACATCAGTTGCCCATTTTCTTGATTACTTACTATAGCTGTACAATATGTCTTGATATAAGGTAGTGTAAGTCCTTCAAATTTGTTCTTTTTTAAGTTGCTTTGGCTACACTAAGTCCTTTCCATCTAGATCTTGAAATCAGCTTATTGATTTTTACCCAAAAAACCCACAAAAGGCTGCTGGGATACTTCTTGGGATCTATTAGAGAAGAATTGACACCTTAATAATACTGTCTTCTGATTAATTTTTTTTTATTTCTAAGCAATGACTTGCAGTACAAAACTTAATTCAAAATGAACCATAGACATAAATGTAATGGTTAAAATTACAAAAATTCTAGAAAACATAGAAAAAATGTTAGTGATCCTAGTTAAATAGGACACAAAGAAATCACAAGCTATGAGAAATGAGATAAAATAATAAACTGAGTGTGATAAAAATTAAAATGTTGTTCTTCAAAAGATATTATTATAAAAAATGAAGGGTAAACCTCAGACTGGGAGTAAAATTTTGCAAGTGTATATACAGAAAAAAAATGAATCTAGATTATATGAAGAATTCTTCCATTTCTATCAGAAGACAACTCACTTTTTTAAATGGGTAAAAAGTTTGAACAGGTATATGATCAAAAGAGATATAAGATGACAAATAAGCACATCAAAAGATGACCACTATTAGCCATTAGCGAAATACACATTAAAACCACAATGAAATCTCACTGCATTGCTATTAAAATGGCTAAAAAATTCTCTTCATACCAAGTGTTGGTGAGGATGAGTTACTGGAACTTCTGTTTACTCTTGGAGTGGATAAAAAATTGTACAATCAATTTGGAAAATAATTTGACAGTTTTAAAAGTTAAACATAATCTACCATATAGCCCAGCAGTTCTGTTCTTAGGCATTTACCTAAGAAAAATGAAAGCCTATGTCTACATAATAACTGATAAAGAAGTATTCATAGCAACTTTATCTAGATGAGCCAAAACTGGAAACAAACAAAATGTCCATCCAACTGAAGAATGGATAAATAAGTTCCATTATATCCATACAAGAGATTACTACTCAGCAATAAAAAGAAATACATTTTTCTCAGAAGTTAGAAAGAATAAGCTATTGCTGCATAGAACAATATGGATGAACTCAAAATATTTATGCTGAAAAAAGCCAGACCAAAAAAGGGTATACATCATATTATTCCATTTACATAACATCCTATAACACACAAATGAAACTGTAGTGCCACAAAGCAGACCAAGAGTTTCCCAGGGATTGGAAGGAGGTTGGAGAAGAGAGAAGGGAATGATTACAAAAAGACACAAGGAGACTTATCGGGCTGTAGATACAGTCATTTATCTTTACTATGGTGATTGCTTTGTGGGTGTACACATATATCAAAACTCACTAAAGTTTACATTTTAAATACATGCAGTTTATTGTATATCAATTAAAGCTCAGTAAAGCTATAAAAGTAATGTCACTCAGTTGTGGGAAAAAGTCAGTTAGATAAAAATATTGTTTTAAATGTTTTATTGTTCTTTACTTTGAGGAATTTACTTTTGCTTTGGTGCTTCTGGTGTCTTAATTACCAATGACATTATTAGCATAGTAGTATTATAACAGTAATAAAATACTAATACTGTAAAATAGTATTATATTTGCCATTCCCTTCTCCAGGGCATCTTCCCGACCCAGGGAGTGAACCTGGGTCTCCTGCATTGGAGGCAGATTCTTTACCATCTGAGCCACCAGAGAAGCCCAAAATAAGTAAATAGCTTTTTTTAAAAAGGAGAGTATAAAAGTGGCGTGGAAAAACATGGCAAAGATACCTTAAAATATGGCTGGTTAGATACCTTACAAGCCATGAGCACTCATCTGGACCCTTTCCCTTCATCCCAACCAGAAAGTTCTGCAGCTTCAAAAGATTGTAATAATTTTAAAATGTCTTCAGATCTTCAGAAGAGATATCCTTCATCTGTTTCAGAGGTACCATTTTCAGCCAGGGCTCCCATGGCTGAAGTTCCAGCCAGCTCCAAGGAAAACTCCTTAAGGATCAATGACCTTACTGCTTTTGGTTTTCTCTCAGTTTCTCTCATGTCAGAGTCCGCTGCCAGCCCTTTCTAAGTCCTACCCAAGGACGCTTTGCTGCGTCTTCACAGTCTGGCCATGAGTGATTCTTCTTGGGAACTCCCAGAGAACAACATGGTTTTGAGGGGCTCCAAAAAGTTCCACCCTCCCTGCTTACCCAGGGCCTGAGTTGGCTAAATTTCTGCCAAATAAATGCATCAGTAGATCTCAGACAAACAAACCACACTGAAAATCTTCCAGCTAGAATCCAAAATGGATTAGACCCAAGAGACGAGACTATTGTCTCAAAAGTTAGAGAATATCTACACTAAGGGTCACTGTGAAAATTAAAGGAGATATCTGTGGGTAATACCTCTAATAGCAATATCAGAAGAGAAGAACCTTAGAGAATATCAGTTAATCACCGAAATTTGGAGAAACTTGTGAAAGTCACTTAGCTCATGATGAGAAGAAGCAGGTTGGAATTCACATACCCCGGCTCCCATATCAGCCCTGGACACTTAAGAATGTTGCGGTAGATCTCCAGGAATCCCAGGAATCCAGGAAGGGTAAATCAAAGACCTTCCTTATAAGAAGATACAAAATCAACAAATTTCAATGGGGTGTGTGAGGAAAAGAAAGCTTTCGAGCAAGAGTCACTGTGGGGTACAAGCTTTTCATGTTATCTGATCTCTCACTTGTTAGCTTAGTCCTCACAGTACCACTCATGGTCTTCTGACCCCAAGTTCAGTGCTGTTTCTGATCCACAGTAATACCAGGGCCTGGATGATAGCAAGCTATGAGCACCATGAGTATTTCAGGCTGGAAAAGAGTACATAGGGTGACTAGGCCTGGGAAAGAAGGACANCACAAAAGGCTGCTGGGATACTTCTTGGGATCTATTAGAGAAGAATTGACACCTTAATAATACTGTCTTCTGATTAATTTTTTTTTATTTCTAAGCAATGACTTGCAGTACAAAACTTAATTCAAAATGAACCATAGACATAAATGTAATGGTTAAAATTACAAAAATTCTAGAAAACATAGAAAAAATGTTAGTGATCCTAGTTAAATAGGACACAAAGAAATCACAAGCTATGAGAAATGAGATAAAATAATAAACTGAGTGTGATCAAAATTAAAATGTTGTTCTTCAAAAGATATTATTATAAAAAATGAAGGGTAAACCTCAGACTGGGAGTAAAATTTTGCAAGTGTATATACAGAAAAAAAATGAATCTAGATTATATGAAGAATTCTTCCATTTCTATCAGAAGACAACTCACTTTTTTAAATGGGTAAAAAGTTTGAACAGGTATATGATCAAAAGAGATATAAGATGACAAATAAGCACATCAAAAGATGACCACTATTAGCCATTAGCGAAATACACATTAAAACCACAATGAAATCTCACTGCATTGCTATTAAAATGGCTAAAAAATTCTCTTCATACCAAGTGTTGGTGAGGATGAGTTACTGGAACTTCTGTTTACTCTTGGAGTGGATAAAAAATTGTACAATCAATTTGGAAAATAATTTGACAGTTTTAAAAGTTAAACATAATCTACCATATAGCCCAGCAGTTCTGTTCTTAGGCATTTACCTAAGAAAAATGAAAGCCTATGTCTACATAATAACTGATAAAGAAGTATTCATAGCAACTTTATCTAGATGAGCCAAAACTGGAAACAAACAAAATGTCCATCCAACTGAAGAATGGATAAATAAGTTCCATTATATCCATACAAGAGATTACTACTCAGCAATAAAAAGAAATACATTTTTCTCAAAAGTTAGAAAGAATAAGCTATTGCTGCATAGAACAATATGGATGAACTCAAAATATTTATGCTGAAAAAAGCCAGACCAAAAAAGGGTATACATCATATTATTCCATTTACATAACATCCTATAACACACAAATGAAACTGTAGTGCCACAAAGCAGACCAAGAGTTTCCCAGGGATTGGAAGGAGGTTGGAGAAGAGAGAAGGGAATGATTACAAAAAGACACAAGGAGACTTATCGGGCTGTAGATACAGTCATTTATCTTTACTATGGTGATTGCTTTGTGGGTGTACACATATATCAAAACTCACTAAAGTTTACATTTTAAATACATGCAGTTTATTGTATATCAATTAAAGCTCAGTAAAGCTATAAAAGTAATGTCACTCAGTTGTGGGAAAAAGTCAGTTAGATAAAAATATTGTTTTAAATGTTTTATTGTTCTTTACTTTGAGGAATTTACTTTTGCTTTGGTGCTTCTGGTGTCTTAATTACCAATGACATTATTAGCATAGTAGTATTATAACAGTAATAAAATACTAATACTGTAAAATAGTATTATATTTGCCATTCCCTTCTCCAGGGCATCTTCCCGACCCAGGGAGTGAACCTGGGTCTCCTGCATTGGAGGCAGATTCTTTACCATCTGAGCCACCAGAGAAGCCCAAAATAAGTAAATAGCTTTTTTTAAAAAGGAGAGTATAAAAGTGGCGTGGAAAAACATGGCAAAGATACCTTAAAATATGGCTGGTTAGATACCTTACAAGCCATGAGCACTCATCTGGACCCTTTCCCTTCATCCCAACCAGAAAGTTCTGCAGCTTCAAAAGATTGTAATAATTTTAAAATGTCTTCAGATCTTCAGAAGAGATATCCTTCATCTGTTTCAGAGGTACCATTTTCAGCCAGGGCTCCCATGGCTGAAGTTCCAGCCAGCTCCAAGGAAAACTCCTTAAGGATCAATGACCTTACTGCTTTTGGTTTTCTCTCAGTTTCTCTCATGTCAGAGTCCGCTGCCAGCCCTTTCTAAGTCCTACCCAAGGACGCTTTGCTGCGTCTTCACAGTCTGGCCATGAGTGACTCTTCTTGGGAACTCCCAGAGAACAACATGGTTTTGAGGGGCTCCAAAAAGTTCCACCCTCCCTGCTTACCCAGGGCCTGAGTTGGCTAAATTTCTGCCAAATAAATGCATCAGTAGATCTCAGACAAACAAACCACACTGAAAATCTTCCAGCTAGAATCCAAAATGGATTAGACCCAAGAGACGAGACTATTGTCTCAAAAGTTAGAGAATATCTACACTAAGGGTCACTGTGAAAATTAAAGGAGATATCTGTGGGTAATACCTCTAATAGCAATATCAGAAGAGAAGAACCTTAGAGAATATCAGTTAATCACCGAAATTTGGAGAAACTTGTGAAAGTCACTTAGCTCATGATGAGAAGAAGCAGGTTGGAATTCACATACCCCGGCTCCCATATCAGCCCTGGACACTTAAGAATGTTGCGGTAGATCTCCAGGAATCCCAGGAATCCAGGAAGGGTAAATCAAAGACCTTCCTTATAAGAAGATACAAAATCAACAAATTTCAATGGGGTGTGTGAGGAAAAGAAAGCTTTCGAGCAAGAGTCACTGTGGGGTACAAGCTTTTCATGTTATCTGATCTCTCACTTGTTAGCTTAGTCCTCACAGTACCACTCATGGTCTTCTGACCCCAAGTTCAGTGCTGTTTCTGATCCACAGTAATACCAGGGCCTGGATGATAGCAAGCTATGAGCACCATGAGTATTTCAGGCTGGAAAAGAGTACATAGGGTGACTAGGCCTGGGAAAGAAGGACAAAAAGAAAAAATCCCCTGCTGTGCTGTGACGGCTTTCCAGGTGGTGCTAGTAGTAAAGAATCCTCTTGCCAATGCAGGAGGCACAAGAGACGTGGGGTTCCATTCCTGGATCGGGAAGATCCCCTGGAGGAGGGCACAGCAACCCACTCCAGTATTCTTGCCTGGAGAATCCCATGAACAGAGAAGCCTGGTGGAACAGAGAAGCCCATGGCCAGAGTGATTTAGCACACACGCATGCATCTGTTCAGTGGTAAGGGCCCATCTGAAATTAAGGCATGGAATCCTGCAGCCCGGCAGTTGTCTGATCCAGGTAACTAAATCTGACTATTCACTCAGGCCAGAGAACTTGGCTTCAGTTTTGGTTCCCCTTTTTCTCACACCCTACAGCCAATCTGCTGCTTATCTCTCATCTCTTTGCCTTCAAATTGTATCAAGACTCCAAACCTTGTTTTCACTCCCGGTGCCACCATTTTTTCTCCAAGCTACCACCTTTGCCCCTGGTGATTGTTACTGTTACTGTTCAGTCACTTGAGTCTTGTCCAACTCTTTGTGACCCCATGGATTGCAGCATACCAGGCTTCCCTGTCCTTCACCATCTCCTGGAGCTTGCTCAAACTCATGTCCACTGAGCCAATGATGCCATCCAACCATCTCATTCTCTGCCCCCCTTTCTCCTTTTGTCTTCAGTCTTGCCCAGCATCACAGTCTTTTCCAACGAGTTGGCTCTTCTAATCAGGTAGCCAGAGTATCGGAGCTTCAGTTTCAGCATCAATCCTTCCAATGAATATTCAGGGTTGACTTCCTTTGGGACTGGTCCCCTTGCAAGTCCAAGGGACTCTTAAGAGTCTTCTCCTGCATCACAATTCAAAAAGATCAATTTTTTCAGTGCTCAGCCTTCCTTATGGTCCAACTGTCACATCTGTATATGATTACTGGAAAAACCATACTTTGACCATATGGACCTCTGTTGGCAAAATGATGTCTCTTGGGATTGTAGGAGCCTCCAACTGGTCCCTTTCTCTGCCTTTGACACCTTCAGTCTCTTCTCCAACCATCAACTAGAATGAATATTTTCTCCTCAACATTTTATTATAGAAAATTTCAAACATACAGCAAGGAAAAAAAATTTACAGTGAACACTTACATTCACAACCTCAGTTCACCATTAATATTTGATTATATTTGCTTTACCACCTTATCCATCCTTTTTGAGAGATTTGTTTTAAATGCAAGTCAGATTATGTGCTTTTTTTCCATGAGAACTTCTCAACACTTCCAGTCTCCTTCAGACTAAAAGCCATCCCTTGGAAGGATCAATAAGGACCCAAATGATCTCATTTGATTTGCACAATGGCTCTCTGAAATAGATTTCTATCCTCTTTTAATATTAAAGAAACAGACTCCAGGAGGCTGTGTAACTTGCCAAGACTGCCAGTATATGCTGGAGCAAGAATTACAACTCAGGTCTGTTCAGTGGATACAAGGTCCATTCTTTTTCACCATCTGACACCAACTCTTTATGGTGGGTGAGCAGAGCCCCCAGGCAAGCATCCCAGACTTCTATCATGAACACTCACTCTTCGTTTTCTACATAAATAATTGTTTCTGCAATATGTCACTATTAAAATTCTTCTTTGGGGGTGCATTAGATGACAAAAAGAGAGCCTGTGCCATGGGCATGATATTTTGGGTAGGAACCCAGAATGTGTAGAATAGAAAATCAAGGATACAGAAGCACCCAGAGCACTGAGGGGCATAAACACATATTTCACAAACTTCATTTTTCCCCGGGACAAACTAGAGCTAATTCAAGGAAAACCATACACACAACACTGCTTCATTCCTCAATTACAGAATTTATTACATGACATAGTAATATATCTGCTAATACACTGTGGTCATTTTTCACTAGACCATGGATCTCTTGACTCTGGGAAATGGGGGCGTGATTAAAAAAAAAAAAAAAAAATTTTATCTTTTCTCCTGGTTTCAAACACAGACAGTAGTACCTTAAATAACACTGTGGTACAGGGGTTTTAAAATGATTACTGCATATCACAATAACTAATGTTCCAGTTTGGCCTTCCCTGGTGGCTCAGACGGTAGAGAATCTGCCTTCAATGCAGGAGACCAGGTTCACTCCCTGGGTAAGGTAGATCCCCTGGAGAAGGGAATGGCAACCCACTCCAGTATTCTTGTCTGGAAAAGTCCGTGGGCAGAGGAGCCTGGTGGGCCACAGTTCATGGAGTCAAAGAGTCGGACACAACTGAACATCTGACGCTTCTTTTCAATGTTCCAGTTTAGAGCTGATTGGGTGGGTGATTGATTCAACCCATGGTGAATTCTGAAAAAGTGCCTGAAATCCAATAGTTTATTAAGTTAAATATTGGTTTAATTTAAATCTGAATCTTAGTCCATGTACATTTCCCCTCACGCTTGCAGCCCTTTCCTGGGGCTCTCTCTTGTATGTCGGTGTTTGTATCTATGTCCTCTGCTGCTGCTGCTAAGTCGCTTCGGTCTTCTATTATACCATAAATTCTTCAAACCAAGTGAAGTGAAATGAAGTTGCTCAGTCGTGTCCGACTTTTGCGACCCCATGGACTGTAGCCCACCAGGCTCCTCCATCCATGGGATTCTCCAGGCAAGAATACTGGAGTGGGTTGCCATTTCCTTCTCCAGGGGATCTTCCTGACCCAGGGATCGAACCCAGGTCTCCCACATTGCGGGCAGAGGTTTTAACCTCTGAGCCACCATTCCTACCACCAAAAGAGCAGTGCTTTGAAGAGAGCATTTGTAGCATTTGTAAACACTAACAGCTAGATTTATAACCTTCCTATCCTCACCTAATGAAAGTGAGAAAAGGCTTTGACTATNAGGTTTTAACCTCTGAGCCACCATTCCTACCACCAAAAGAGCAGTGCTTTGAAGAGAGCATTTGTAGCATTTGTAAACACTAACAGCTAGATTTATAACCTTCCTATCCTCACCTAATGAAAGTGAGAAAAGGCTTTGACTATAAGTCAATGGTGACTACTAGTTCAAGCACATATCAGTGTGGGAAAAAAATAAGCTACTGGTAAAATAGCTTCATAAATATCACATCACACATACCATATACAATCTAATGGGCCATGTAAAGAAGACAATTATCATTATTAATTATAGTAATAATGATATTAATAATAATCAACATTTATTAACCATTTACTGTCAGAACTGATGCTAAATTATTTATATACAACAGCTCAATGAGCTCCTCTTCCAAAACACTAAATTCATCATGTACAATTATTATGCCCCATTGACTGAATGGGCAAATTAAGGTGTGGAGACAAATCTCATGGGGTCTCCCTTGAGTGTTGAAGCAGGGAATGAACAGGTTTGTATGGGCTCAGGGGTTCTGCAGATCTGTTATTTCAGCATTATTTTGATTGCTTCCCTTTATTGGGTGTTTGATTTTTGTTTGTGTCTCCTTTCCATTTGATTCGTTTATTTCTTATGCATCGGGTTGTTCTTTAGACTTTCATAGATTATCTTCAAGTGCAGGAGTTGAGAGAGTTGATTTCTTGATTGCCCTGCACTGTTCCATCACTTACAGTAATAATTACAGAAGTAAAAGTGTAATAAAAAGGGAGGTTTTAACCCATATTTTATGAGTCACAAATGGGCTCTAAAAGCTGCTATTTTACTATTTCCTTTAGAGATGCTTAATAGGTAATGTCCGTAGTAAAGTTTAGTGCCCAACTAGCACTTAATATATTCCCTGCCTCCAGAATGATCAACCATCCTTAAAGGAAGAAAAATCAAGGGAGGTCTGTAACATGTACACGTGTCCATCCAATTTCATCTCACCTAGATTAATAACTCAAATGCAAAGAAATAGGAAATAAAGGACTGCCATCAATTATATAGACTGGGCAATAAGAAAAGGTAGGGAAATTTCCAAAATGAAGATATTATCCAGAAAATTAAAATTGTATGTGACTGTACATGTAGCATATACCACCTGGAAGAAATGGCCTTAAACTGTAGACACAGCATGAAACAGCCATTGCAGAGTTGGTTAGTTTCACATTAACTCATATAATCTGACCTCGTCTGACATAGTTCAACACCAAAAAATCTTTCATTCCTCTCTAATAAACTAAACATCTTTCCACCTTGGTTCAGCTAAATTTCCTGTGACTATACTTACTAGAAGCTGCTGACGAGCTGAAGGTTTCTAGCTCTTGCCTAGCTGCTGATTTCTTTGCATCTTCTGCAAAATAAGTGTCTTTTTATCAAGACATCATTGGAAGTAGTTTGTCACCTCATAGTTCAGCTTGCAACAAAGCCTATTCATCCTCCTTTCCAACCCACCATCCCAAGGTTATTGACCTGCTTGTGGACTTAGCAATCTTTCCACATGGAGTTAACCCACAAAGTTATTGCTGCTCCAGCATTCACCAGAAAACTCCAGAACTTCTGAGGATCTGGGAAAGATAGGTTATAGGTCAGTATGTATTATACTGATTTTTTAAAATTTGTTGAGACTCACTTTTTAATCCAGTTCATGATCACTTTTTATAAATGTTCTATGTGTGCTTAACAAGAGTATGGATACTTTAAGAGTTTGATGCAGAGTTCTGTCAGACTAAACTCATTTACTGTGTTGTGCAAATTTCTGTGTTTTCACTAAATATTTTTATCTTGGATATAACAATTAGACAGGTGTCATAAGTTTTTCACCATTACTGGTGGACTTACCTTTCTCTGGTTCTATCAATTTTTCTCTTACATGTTTAAACTATGTTATTAGAGGCATACAAGTTGAGAGTTGCTATATCCTCCTGGTAATTTCAGTATTTTATCATTATTTAGGGATCCTCTACATTTCTAATAATGCTTTTTGTCTTCAAGTCTCTTTTGCCTGATAATTTATCCATGTTTCACTTGACATTTTCTTGGTATGTTGTTTTCTATCCTTTAACCCTGTCTATGCCTTTATATATTAGATGGAAACTAAAATATTTTAACCTAACCTGATCATCTCCATCTTTAACTAGTCTGATTAACCTATTTTCATTTATTGTATTATTGGTGTAGCTGGACTTACTGCTACAATCTTTTTATTTCCATTTGTTCCACTTTTAATGCTTCTTTTTTGGATATTAATTCATTTACTTTTGTTTGATTATTGGTCACTTTGTCTGCTTTGAACCTAGCTTATATTTAACTTCAGAGTCTCCTGCCCTTCCTGTCTCTTGTTTCAGCTACTGCTGCACTGCCCATTCCATTGTGCTCCCCAACCAGCTTCACAAATAAACTCCCTTACAGCACCTTGCCTCAGCCCCACAGCTTATGCTGCTCACTTCCTGCCCCACAGCTCCTGGGGATGTCACACATGCAGACATAATCTGGTCATTTTATGAAGAATAGGGAAGAGGCACCAATGGAAAAATTCCTTCCTGTTGTGCTATGTTGTATTAAAGGATAGTCGTGAAATACATTTTATACAGCCTCTCAACTATATCCCTAAGGTGGAATTAAGTAACCTGTAACAGTGGGAATTTCATGGCTACAGTCACCATCTGCAGTGACTGCAGATGACTGCAGATGACTCCCAAATTTTGGGAGCCCCCCCAAAATTTAATTTTACTAGACCATTCAAGTATGACCTAAATAAAATCCTTTATGATTATACAGTGGAAGGGACAAATAGATTCAAGGGATTAGATCTGATAGACAGAGTGTCTGAAGAACTATGGACGGAGGTTCATGACATTATGCAGGAGACAGTGATCAAGACCACCCCCCAAGAAAAAGAAATCCAAAAAGGCAAAATGGCTGTCTGAGGATGCCTTACAAATAGCTGAGAAAAGAAAAGATGTGAAAGGCAAAGGAGAAAAGGAAAGGTATAGTAATTTGAATGCAGTTCTAAAGAATAGCAAGAAGAGATAAGAAAGCCTTCCTCAGTGATCAGTGCAAAGAAATAGAGGAAAACAACANTGTCTTCTCAGACAACCAATTTGCCTTTTTGCTTCTGTCTAGAAAATGCATCTCTGCTGTTGTTCTGCTGTGTATGCTCAGTCATGTCTGACACTTTACAACCCCATGGACTGGAACCCACCAGGCTCTTGTGTCCATGGGATTTCCCAGGCAAGAATACTAAAGTGGGTGCCATTTCCTACTCCAAGGGATCCTCACGACCCAGGGGATCAAACCTGCATCTCCTGCCTCTCCTGCATTCCAGATGGATTCTTTACCACTGTGCCAAAGGGGAAGCCTATGTTATTACCTTGCTTAAGTTCTTCAGTGGGTCTCTCCTTTCTACAAGACAAAGTCTAAATGACCTGGCTTCTCCTTTCTTTACAAGCTTTCTTCCCACCAACCATCCACATGCTCCCTGCTTCTCAGCAACAGTGAATCATACTGTTCTTTCAAAATGCTAGGCTCACTCAAGGATACTTTTCCTCCTCTTGAGGTACTCCAACCTTTTCTTCTGACTCCCTACAACATCTCCCCTTGGCAGGCATCTTCCCCTTTACCTTCAGATCAGTTCATCTGTCCTCTTCTTGTGAAAGCTTGTTCGACATTCACTGGCATGGTTACCTGCTCCTTCTTCTCTACTCTCCTAGCAATTATGACTTTGGAATTCTGGAATGGTCCCCCCACTCTGGTATTCCAGTCTTATCTGTGTAATTAGAAGTCACATGGGGCAATGGAAAGAGGTGGGTTTTAAATTCTAACTCTGCTAGCAGGCTTTTTCCTCGCTTATGAGCATAACATTAGCCTTGTGGTTTTGGGGGATGGGTGATTGACAGATTCTTGCAGTACCTGGTAAAAAGGGCTTACTAAATAGTATCTGATTTTTCTTTCCTTCGGAAGCAATTTTTTTTTCAAGTAGTCCATATATGCTCACACTCACTCAGTCCCCTGCAATTTTGTTTTCATCTAGTCATTCTGTAAATGGCTTTTTCAAACAAAACCAGTCACCTGTTTACTGCCATCTTATTTGCCATGCAACCTGATTTTACACATCACTGAATGTTGTCAACCTTGCCTCCTCCTTGATCATTTCTCCTTTTCACTTTTCTTCCTAGCTGCCCAACTGCTCCTACTAAGTCTGTTGTTTCTTCTGGCTGCCCTATCAGAGTGACTGTTCTGACTTCCTGGGAGGATGGTGGTAAGCCTGACAGGGATGGGTGGGAATGGCAAGATAAATGGGTGGATGTGAACTGCAAAAGTTACTGGGAAGGAGGTAAGGAAGGACATCTTGAGTGGACTAAGTTGCGTGTCAATTTAAGTCCTGCATGAAGAACTTTAGGCAGCCCATCCTTCCTGGGAACTCTTCCCCTGACCCCTCCAGTTTTCTTTGTTTTTCTCATTAGAACCTGAGCATGAATTCAACTGCTGAATGAACCAGAGCTCCTCTGTCCTCAAATTNTTGCAATTTGTGGTCTACAGCCATGGCAAGCCATGCGCAAGTCTTCATTTGGCAAGGGAAGGGAAATGCTTTCATAGAGGGGAGGATTCTAGCAAACAGCAAGTCCATGGCTCTTCATGGACAGAGTTGTTGCCAGCAAAGAAGAGGAATCTTTCTTCTTCCTGTTGGGCTCTGCTATCATTATAGAACATGAGAGCCCTCCTGCTTCCCATCCTGTTTTAATAGAGGTTTCAGTTCATTAATGTTTTACAATATGATCATGTGATTTGCTTTAGGCAGAGGAATGATGAATAGGAAAATCACCTACTCATAGAAAAGCAGTGACCCTACTTTACTGGCCCCTCCCAACTTCCCTCCCTATTCTTGAAAACAGTTTTCTTATAATTCTCCTACTTGCTCACACTATCTCCCTAGTAACCCTTTTCTTTCACTGTCAACATCCTGAAACAAGCTACATCCCCTGATTCTCATTTATCATTTTTCATTTCTTCCTTCCATGTAACTTTCAATTTAATCTCCACGTCTGTGTTTCCAATCTCAATTGCCCCAACTACAGACCCGCTACATCACTTAAATATTGTACTTTGTCAATCTAGAATCACACTCAGAACTTCTCCCCAAAGCCAGCTCTCTTTCATTAGTTAATATTCTACCAAAGTTTGAAACATCAATGAACTTTGATTTCCTTATCTTTCTCAACTCCAAATCTGGTCTCAAGACCAATTAATTCTTTTTGTGAAAGCTTTGCTTTATACACTCTTCCATGTCCATGTTTTATCACCTTTATACTTAGTACCTCATACCTGGGCCATTGAAGTCATCTTCTAATTGGTCTCCTTTTCTCCAGGCTTTTCTCTATCTCTTAATTTCAGCACACAACCTATACAATCATCCTAAAACAAGTATTACTTTCATTAGCTTTATTTCCAGAAGGAGGGGATGAGGGGGGTGGCCCCTTCTGTAACTTGACCTTAAATACGGTATAAACATCACCGCTTTTCACTGCCAGAGCTTTTGTCTTGGGCATGAATTTCCCCTCAAAGAAAATCAAAGCATTCACTGATATTGGCAAAGATCATCTCCTTTCTCTTCCTCTGCCTTTTCCTTCCACCTAGCATACGGTCTTATATCTTCAAATCCCACTCGTCATTTAAAGCCCAAAGCCAATGCCTTCATAAACTCTTCCTGAACCATGTTGGTTCTGTAAAAACAATGTAATCTGCATGCGAGTAGTTAAGCAGCATCCCACAGAAGGCCATGGAGATGTATTTTGTTTAGTCAGCATAGTGGTGTTGTTGCTGTTAATTAAATTACATTATAGTACTTTTAGGACCACATACACTCTTCAGTTTCCATACTGCTTGAGTTTGAAAATCTTGGTCTATACCTGTCATGCTGGTGGTGGTATTTATTTCCTAATCTTTATCTGTAATTTTAAAAAAATATGTTTTGTTTATATTTCCAACCAACTTGTAGGTCAAGGAATTGTTTTCATATAATTAAAAATTTAGATGGGACAAGCTGAGTGGAAAGCACTTTGTGAACATAATTAGTCAAACAACTGTTTCATCTCTTTCATCTCAAGTTCTTCCAGCACCAAGACCATGAGGATGCCCTGGAACCATCCAGGAACTAAAATGGTTTTACTCGCTAGAGAAGAGAAATGATTCCGTAAAAGTCTTCTCTCCTCTTCTCCCCTTTCCCCACCCAAATGACAACTTTTATTTTCATATTAGTTCATGAATTCCGTCAATATTTTATCCCAGTCTAAGCTCAATATTCTATTTTTAAAAATGTCCTGTATGCTCTTTAATCTCAAATAAGAGAAACAGTCATTGAAACAGGTGAATCTAAAATGGAGAAATGAGTAAAGATGATTTCAAAGACAAAAATATCAAATTTCAACAGAGAGAAAAAAGAATCTCAGCATTTATGATGATTTGGAAACAGGAAATATTTTGAGACAAGACCAAGAGTAGGAGCAGAGTAATAATTGAAAGAGTAAATTAGTGCCTAATGCTAACCATTGTTTGCTAACAAAGATCCATCTTGTCAAAGCTATGATTTTCCCAGTAGTCACGTATGGATGTGAGAGTTGGACTATAAAGAAAGCTGAGTGCCGAAGAAATGATGTTTTTGGACCATGGTGTTGGAGAAGATTCTTGAGAGTCCCTTGGACTGCAGGGAGGTCCAACCAGTCAATCCTAAAGGAAATCAGTCCGGAATATTCATTGGAAGGACTGATGCTGAAGCTGAAACTCCAATACTTGGTCACCTGATGCAAAGAATTGATTCATTGGAAAAGACCCTGATGCTGGGAAGGATTGAAAGAGGGAGGAGAAGGGGATGACAGAGAATGAGATGGTTGGATGGCATCACTGGCTCAATGGACATGAGTTTGAGCAAGCTCCAGGAGTTGGTGATGGACAAGGCAGCCTGGGGTGCTACAGTCCATGGGGTCTCAAAGAGTCAAACACAACTAAGCGGCTAACTGAACTGAAATGCTAGCAAAGAGTTCATACGCCGTAAGTCACAATAACCAAACAAGGTCAGTATGGTTGTTCTTATCCTAAGTGAGGAATTGAAGTTCACAGATTTCGCCTGAGGTTACACAATTTGGTAAACAATAGCAGCAGGATTTAACCAGGATCTGTCTGACTGGACTCCTGCGTGCTTGGAACTAGGCTGTACTGTTTCCTAATAGAGAAAGAAACTGTTAAATAGTAGACTAAGTAGACAAATGGTTCAATGGTTTATTTTAACCTCCTCCCACCTGCCAGCAGGCCAGGCCATGCCCTAATTCCCCTCTCTGACTTGAGAAATCCAAGGGATTCTATTTTTGAGGTCATCAAAGTGTTTCTAAATGGTATAGAGTTTTGATTTAACCAGGTAATGGAGAGCTCATCCTACGATGTACTCAAAGTACATCCCTGTAAACAAGATCCTTATTGAGAGTGGGTTTGTAAGTCCAATTTGTTCAAGTCCAACAAAGTTAGCCTTTTTTGCTCAATTACTCAGTCATGTCCGATTCTTTGTGACCTCATGGACTGTAGCCCACCAGGCTCCTCTGTCCACAGAATTTCCCAGGCAAGAATACTGGAGTGGGCTTTCATTTCCTACTCAAAGGGATTTTCCTGACCCAGGGATCGAACTCGTGTCTCTTGTGTCTTCTGCATTGGCAAGTGAGTTCTTCATCACTGTGGCATGTGGGAAAAAGCTTTCAACTTTATTCAAAGACTAGAATCTACAGATGATTAATTCTAATAGTGCCAAAAGATACTGCTGCTGCTAAGTCGCTTCTGTCGTGTCCGACTCTGTGTGACCCCATAGACAGCAGCCCACCAGGTTCCTCTGTCCCTGGGATTCTCCAGGCAAGAATACTGGAATGAGTTGCCATTTCCCTCTCCAATGTATGAAAGTGAAAAGTGAAAGGGAAGTCGCTCAGTCGTGCCCGACTAGCGACTCCATGGACTGCAGCCTACCAGGCTCCTCCGTCCATGGGATTTTCCAGGCAAGAGTACTGGNTGGAATGAGTTGCCATTTCCCTCTCCAATGTATGAAAGTGAAAAGTGAAAGGGAAGTCGCTCAGTCGTGCCCGACTAGCGACTCCATGGACTGCAGCCTACCAGGCTCCTCCGTCCATGGGATTTTCCAGGCAAGAGTACTGGAGTGGGGTGCCATTGCCTTCTCCGAGCAAAAGATAGGCAGTGGTAAAGAAGAATTATTCTAACGTGAAATGAATAAGGGGTACCGGGCACAGAACTGCAAGAAGACTGTGGCAGTAGTTTAGACAATTCTCAACCTGGGGTGTGACTTTGAGGGGATGAACACACCAAAGCAGGAAATGTGAGCAAGACCAACAATGGTGAAGGCAGAGACTGAGGTTGACATTGTAAAGTAGTTCACCTTCTTGGATGACAATTTTGCAAGACAGTTCCACATACATGAAACAGAAACTTCACTTTGGAACCTTAACTCAGAGCAATGAAACAAAAAGTGGCCATAGCTGGATAGGGGGCCTGGAGATACAGATAGAAATTTTTAGAAAAGAAAAAGAACAAGTAATAAGATGAACACTCACTAATTGGGGAAATACTGGGTAAATGATGGAATACTATATAAAACCATTATAATGCTAAGTATGATTGCTTAGAAACCTTTCAGAAATATCTCAAATAGGTCAAACATAAAAGCAAAGCATTAATTTTGCATGCTCTATAAGAATAGCTACTATTTTTGACCACTTAACTATGTGCCATATTCTGATGTGAAAGCATCACATTTAATTCATTTAAACCTAGTAACTAACCTGTAAGGATGATGTTATCATCTCCAGGAGGTTAAAGAGAAATCTAGAAATAACAAGGAGTTTCTCCCAGGGTCACCCAGCTACTGAGAGCGTGAGACAGAACTGGTTCTAAAATCCAAACCATTTTTTTAATATTGCTTTTTGACTTTTTTTTTTAAGCATTAGTTTTATTTTTATTTCTTTTGGAAGCTTGCTGCTGCTGCTAAATCACTTCAGTCGTGTCCAACTCTGTGCGACCCCAGACAGCAGCTCACCAGGCTCCCCTCTCCCTGGGATTCTCCAGGCAAGAACACTGGAGTGGGTTGCCATTTCCTNTATTTCTTTTGGAAGCTTGCTGCTGCTGCTAAATCACTTCAGTCGTGTCCAACTCTGTGCGACCCCAGACAGCAGCTCACCAGGCTCCCCTCTCCCTGGGATTCTCCAGGCAAGAACACTGGAGTGGGTTGCCATTTCCTTCTCCAATGAAGGAAAGGCTTCTACTTTTTTCCTTTCTATTTGCCATAAAGTGATGGGACTGATGCCATGATCTTAGTTTTCTGAACAGTGAGTTTTAAACCAGATTTTTCACTCTCCTGTTTCACCATGATCAAGAGGCTCTTTGCTGCTAAGTCACTTCAGCCGTGTCTGACTCTATGCGACCCCATAGACGACAAGCCCACCAGGCTCCCCCATCCCCAGGATTCTCCAGGCAAGAACACTGGAGTGGGTTGCCATTTCCTTCTCCAATGCATGAAAGTGAAAAGTGAAAGTGAAGTCGCTCAGTTGTGTCCAACTCTTAGCGACCCCATGGACTGCAGCCTACCAGGCTCCTCCATCCATGGGATTTTCCAGGCAGGAGTACTGGAGTGGGTTGCCATTGCCTTCTAGGGTACCTTATATATATAACTTAGTTAATCATAATACTTGGTTCACAAACACTGTCCTCTCTGGTCTGAGCATAACTATCTTTTCTTTTCAGTTATTTGTTTTCATTAATTTATTTTTAATTGAANATTGCCTTCTAGGGTACCTTATATATATAACTTAGTTAATCATAATACTTGGTTCACAAACACTGTCCTCTCTGGTCTGAGCATAACTATCTTTTCTTTTCAGTTATTTGTTTTCATTAATTTATTTTTAATTGAAAGATAATGCTTTACAGAATTTTGTTGTTTTCTGTCAAACATCAGCATGAATCAACCATGGGTATACATATGTCCCATCCCTCTCGAACCTCCCTTCCATCTTTCTGCCCATCCCACTCCTCTAGGTTGATACAGAGCCCCGTTTGAGTTCCCTGAGACAAACAGCAAATTCCCAATTGGCTATCTATTTTACATACGGTAATGTAAGTTTCCATGTTACTGTCTCCGTACACCTCACCCTCTCTTCCCCTCCCTTGATGTCCATAGGTCTACTCTCTATGTCTGTTTCTCCATTGCTACCCTGCAAGTAAATTCATCAGGACCATCTTTCTAGATTCCATATATATGTGTTAGTATATGATATTTATATTTCTCTTTCTGATTCACTTCACTATGTATAATAGGCTCTAGGTTCATCCACCTCATTAGAACTGACTCAAATGTGTTCCTTTTTATGGCTGAGTAATATTCCATTGTGTATATATACCACAACTTCTTTATCCATTCATCTGTCGATGAACATCTAGGTTGCTTCCATGTTCTAGCTATTATAAATAGTGCTGCAAGGAACACTAGGGTTTATGTGTCTTTTCAGTTTTGGTGTCCTCAGCATATATGATTAGGAGTGGGATTGTTGGTCATATGGTGGTTTTATTCCTAGATTTTTAAGGAATCTCCATACTGTCTCCCATACTGGCTATATCAATTTATATTTCCACCAATGGTGCAAGAGGGTTCCCTTTTCTTCACACCCTCGTCAGCATTTATCATTTGTAGACTTTTTGATGATGGCCATTCTGACCCATTTGAGGTGATATCTCATTGTAGTTTTGATTTACATTTCTCTAATAATGAGCCATGCTGAGCATCTTTTCATGTGTTTGTTAGCCATTGTATGTCTTCTTTGGAGAAATGTCTGTTTGGGTCTTTTTCCCACTTTTTGATTGGGTTATTTGTTTTTCTGGTACTAAGTTGTATGAGCTGCTTGTACATTTTGGAAATCAATCCTTTGTCAGTTGTTTCCTTTGCTATTATTTTTCTTTATTCCGAGGGTTGTCTTTTCACTTTGTTTCCTTTGCTGTGCAAAAGTTTTTAAGTTTAGTTAGGTCTCACTCATTTACTTCTGTTTTTACTTCCGTTACTCTAGGAAGTGGGTCATAGAGGATCTTGCTTTGATTTATGTCACCAAGTGTTCTGCCTATGTTTTCCTCTAAGAGTTTTATAATTTCTCATCTTTAATCCATTTCAAATTTATCTTTGTGTATGATGTTAGGAAGTGTTCTAATTTTATTCATTTACATGTAGCTGTCCAGTTTTCCCAGCATCACTTGTTGAAGAGATTATCTTTGCCCCATTGTATATTCTTGCTTCCTTTGTCAAAAATAAGGTACCCACTGGTGCATGGGTTTATTTCCAGGCTTTCTATCTTGTTCCATCAGTCTATATTTCTGTTTTTGTGGTAGTACCATTCTGTCTTGATGACTGTAGCTTTGTAGTTTAATCTGAAGTCAGGAAGATTGATTCCTCCAGCCCCATTCTTCTTTCTCAAGACTGCTTTGGCTATTTGGCATCTTTTAACTCAGTTGGTAAAGAATCCACCTGCAATGTAGGAGACCCCAATTTGATTCCTTGGTCAGAAAGATCGGCTGGAGAAGGGATAGGCTACTCACTCCAGTATTCTTGGTCTTCCCTGGGGACTCAGCTGGTAAAGAATCCACCTGCAATGAGGGACAGTTTGGGTTTGATTGCTGGATTGGGAGGGCCCCCTGGAGAAGGGAAGGGCTACCCACTCCTGTATTCTGCCCTGGAGAATTCCACGGACTGTATAGTCCATGGGGTCATGAGAGTAGGATACAACTGAGCTACTTTCACTTTCATGAATAGTGAAATTTTTTGTTCTAGTTTTGTGAAAAATGCCATTGGTAATTTGATAGGGATTGCATTGAGTCTGCAGATTGCATTTGGTAGTACAGTCATTTTTCACAATATTGGTTTTTCCTGCCCAGGAACATGGAATATCTCTCCATCTGTTTATGTAGTCTTTGATTTCTTTAATCAGTATCTTATAATTTGCTGCATATGGTTCTTCTGTCTTCTTAGGTAGGTTTATTCCTATATATTTTATTCTTTTTGTTGCAATGGTGAATTTGATTGAGTCCTTAGTTTCTCTGTTTGATTTTTCATTGTTAGTATATAAGAATGCAAGTAGTTTCTGTTATTGATATTGTATCCTGTGATATTGCTAAATTTGATTCAGTTCAGTCATTCAGTTGTGTCTGACTCTTTGCGACTCTATGGCCAGCAGCACGCCAGGCCTCCCAGTACATCACCAACTCCCAGAGTTTACGCAAACTCATGTCCATTGCATTGGTGATGCCATCCAACCATTTCATCCTCTGTCATCCCCTTCTCTTCCTGCCCTCAATCTTTCCCAGCATCAGGGTCTTTTCAAATGAGTCAGCTCTTTGCATCAGGTGGCCAAAGTATTGGAGTTTCAGCTTCAACATCAGTCTTTCCAATGAACACCCAGGACCAATCTTTAGGATAGACTGGTTGGATCTCCTTGCGGTCCAAGGGACTCTCAAGAGTCTTCTCCAACACCACAGTTCCAAAGCATCAATTCTTCAGTGCTCAGCTTTCTTTACAGTCCAACTCTTACATCCATACATGACTACTGGAAAAACCATAGCCTTGACTAGACGGATCTTTGTTGACAAAGTAATGTCTCAGCTTTTTAATAGACTGTCTATATTGGTCATAACCTTCCTTCCAAGGAGTAAGCATCTTTTAATTTCATGGCTGCAGTCACCACCTGCAGTGATTTTGGAGCCTCAAACAATAAAGTCAGCCTCTGTTTCCCCATCTATTTGCCATGAAGTGATAGGACC